>SJXO01006970.1:0-34045 GCA_006408615.1 Connochaetes taurinus
GAGAAATCAGGTTCCTCTGGAGTGGGCTGAGACATTTGGGGGACTTTGGAAACGTTGCCACGATGCCTGGAGTTCCTCTCGACTTTCCTGTGGAGAGCGCCTCCTCTTGAGATGCAATGGGAACGCCGGAAATCCTTTCCCGACGAAGCAGGGAAATGAACCCTCATCTCCAACTACTACGTGGAAACGGGGCTCCTCTTGATGTTGGCGGGAGCCTCGGCGTTCCTCTCGAGTCTAGACAGGTATGTCTGGGAACTTCTTGAGTTGAAGCAAGGGTGTCAAGGACACTTTCGAATTTCAAGAGGGAAGGTGTGATTTGCCTCGAGATGCTTCAGTGGAAAAATGCCTCATCTCGCCTGGAGGGGAGAACCTCCTGGGTTTCTCGTTTTGTGGCTGGTCACTCACCAGTTAACACTGGGACCTCCGAGATCCGCTCTTGTGGCCTCAAGGAAGGCCAGTCTCCATGCGAGTTGCGAGGGGCCTCTCGAGATTCCTCTTCTGTCGGTGCCAGGGCCTAAGACCTCGTGTGGAGTCGAGGCTGGAACCTGAGGATTCCTCTCCAGTGCTGACATGGATTTTGGAAAACTTCTGGAGGCTCCTCAAGGAAATCAGTTCTCATCTCGAGTGGGACCAGGCACGTCAACTTTCCTCCTGAGCTGGAGCAGCAGTGTCAGGCTTCCCAAGGCATTGATACAGGAATCTATGGCTTTCCCTCGAGGCTTTCCCATGAGGCTTTCCCACAGGGCTGTCACACGTGCCACCGTGGTGTGAGTTGACACTCGGCGTGATTGACGGGGCAGTGCAGGGAAATCAAGTCCCTCTGTTGTGGCCTGAGACATCTGGGGGACTTTGGGAATGGTGGCACGAACCCTGGAGTTCTTCTCGAGTATCCTATGGAGAGCGTGTCCACTTGAGATTAGACGGAAACGCCAGGAAACTTTTCCTGATGAAGCAAGGATAGGAACCCTCATCTCGAGCTACGAGGTAGAAATGGGACTCCTCTTGATGTTGGCGGGACCCACGGTGTTCATCTCGAGTGGAAATGGTAATATAGAACTTCTTGAGTTGCATCAAGGGTGTGAAGGACACTTTCGAACTTCAAGAGGGAAGGTGTGATTTGCCTCGAGACACCTCAGCGGAAAAGGGCCTCATCTGGCCTGGAGGGGAGAACCTCCTGGATTTTCTCAAGTTGCGGCGGGTCCCTCTCAAGTTACGACGGGGACCTCAGGGACCCACTTTTGTGGCCTCAGGCAAGGCCAGTCTCCATGCGAGTTGCGAAGGGTCTCTCGGGATTCCTCTCCAGTCGTGCCATGGCCTAAGAGGAGTCGAGGCCGGAACCTGAGGATTCCTCATGTGGAGCCGAGGCCGGAACGTGAGGATTCCTCTCCAGTTCTGACATGGATCTTGGGGTACTTCTAGAGGCTTCACAGGAGAGTCGGTCCTCGTCTCGAATGGGGACATGCACGTCCGCTTTCCTCCTGAGCTGGAGCAGCAGTGTCAGGCTTCCCGTCGCGTTGATACAGGGATCTGTGGCTCTCCCTCGAGGCTTTCCCACAGGGCTGTCACACGTGCCACCGTGGTGTGAGTTGACACTCGGCGTGATTGACGGGGCAGTGCAGGGAAATCAAGTCCCTCTGTTGTGGCCTGAGACATCTGGGGGACTTTGGGAATGGTGGCACGAACCCTGGAGTTCTTCTCGAGTATCCTATGGAGAGCGTGTCCACTTGAGATTAGACGGAAACGCCAGGAAACTTTTCCTGATGAAGCAAGGATAGGAACCCTCATCTCGAGCTACGAGGTAGAAATGGGACTCCTCTTGATGTTGGCGGGACCCACGGTGTTCATCTCGAGTGGAAATGGTAATATAGAACTTCTTGAGTTGCATCAAGGGTGTGAAGGACACTTTCGAACTTCAAGAGGGAAGGTGTGATTTGCCTCGAGACACCTCAGCGGAAAAGGGCCTCATCTGGCCTGGAGGGGAGAACCTCCTGGATTTTCTCAAGTTGCGGCGGGTCCCTCTCAAGTTACGACGGGGACCTCAGGGACCCACTTTTGTGGCCTCAGGCAAGGCCAGTCTCCATGCGAGTTGCGAAGGGAGCGGGTCCCTCTTGAGTTACGATGGGGACCTCATGGACCCTCTTCTGTGGCCTCGGGAAAGGCCAGTCTCCATGTGAGTTGCGAGGGCCCTCTCAGGATTCCTCTCAAGTCGGTCCTGGGGTCTAAGACCTCGTGTGGAGTCGAGGCTGGCACCTCAGGTTTCCGCTCCACTTCTGACATGAATCTTGGGGTAATACTAGAAGCTCCCCAGGGGATTCAGTCCTCGTCTCGAGTGGGGACATGCACGTCCGCTTTCCTCCCGAGCTGGAGCCGCAGTGTCAGGCTTCCCATGGCTTCGATACATGGATCTATGGCTTTCCCTCGAGGCTTTCCCACAGGGCTGTCACACGTGCCACCGAGGTGTGAGTCGATACTCGGTGTTAAATCCGAGGCAGTGCAGGGAAATCAGGTTCCTCTGGAGTGGACTGAGACATTTGGGGGATTTGGGGAATGGTGGCATGACCCCTGGAGTTCCTGTCGACTATCCTGTGGAGAGCGCCTCCTCTTGAGATGCGACAGGAACGCCGGGAATCCTTTCCCGACGAAGCAGGGAAAGGAACCCACATCTCGAGGTACGAGGCGGAAACGGGACTCCGCTTGATGTTGGCAACACCCTCGGTGTTCCTCTCGAGTAGAGACGGGTATATCGCGGAACTTCTTGAGTTGCATCAAGGGTGTGAAGGACCCTTTCGAAGTTAAAGAGGAAAGGTGTGATTTGCCTCAAGACGCCTCAGGGGTAAAGGGCCTCATCTCGCCTGGAGGGGAAAACTTCCTGGATTTTCTCTAGTTGCGGAGGGTCCCTCTCGAGTTACGACGGGGACTTCAGGCACCCGCTCTTCTGGTGTCAAGAATGGTCAGTCTCCATGCGAGTTGCCAGGGGCCTCTCGGGATTCCTCTCCAGTCGGTGCCAGGACCTAAGAGGAGTCGAGGCCAGAACCTGAGGATTCCTCCTGTGTAGTCAAGGCTGGAACCTGAGGATTCCTCTCCAATGCTGACATGGTTCTTGGGGTACTTCTGGAGGCTCCACAGGGGAGTCAGTCCTCGTCTCGAGTTGGGACATGCACATCCGCTTTCCTCACGAGCTGGAGCAGCAGTGTCAGCCTTCCTGTCACGTTGATACAGAGATCTGTGACTTTCCCTCGTGGCTTTCTCACGAGGATTTCCCACAGGGCTGTCACACGAGCAACCGAGGTGTGAGTCGATACTCGGCGTGCAAGTCGAGGCAGTGCAGAGAAATCAGGTTCCTCTGGAGAGGTCTGAGATATTTGGGGGACTTTGGGAATGGTGGCACGACTTCTGGATTTCCTCTCGACTTTCCTGTGAAGAGCGCCTCCTGTTGAGATGCGACAGGAAAGCCGGGAATCCTTTACCGATGAAGCAGGGAAAGGAAACCTCATCTCGAGCTACGAGGCGCAAACGAGGCTCCTCTTGATGTTGGCGGGATCCTCGGTGTTCCTCGCGAGAGGATACAGGAGAGAAATCAGGTTCCTCTGGAGAGGTCTGAGATATTTGGGGGACTTTGGGAATGGTGGCACGACTTCTGGATTTCCTCTCGACTTTCCTGTGAAGAGCGCCTCCTGTTGAGATGCGACAGGAAAGCCGGGAATCCTTTACCGATGAAGCAGGGAAAGGAAACCTCATCTCGAGCTACGAGGCGCAAACGAGGCTCCTCTTGATGTTGGCGGGATCCTCGGTGTTCCTCGCGAGAGGATACAGGTATGTCGGGGAACTTCTTGAGTTGCAGCAAGGATATGAAGGACCCTTTCGAAGTTCAAGAGGGAAGGTGTGATTTGCCTCGAGACGCCTCAGCGTAAAAGGGCCTCATCTCACTTGGAGGGGAGAACCTCCTGGATTTACTCGAGTTGCGGAGGGTCCCTCTTGAGTTACGATGGGGACCCTGGGGACCCGTCTCTTGTGGCCTCAGACAAGACCAGCCTCCATGCCAGTTGTGAGCGGCCTCTCAGGATTCCTCTCCTATCGGTGCCTGGGCCAAAGAGGAGTCGAGGCCGGAACCTGAGGATTCCTCGTGTGGCATCGAGGCCGGAACATGAGGATTTCTCTCCAGTGCTCACATGGATCTTGGGGAACTTCTGGAGGCTCCACAGTGGAGTCAGTCCTCGTCTCGAGTGGTGACATGCACGTCTGCTTTCCTCCGGAGCTGGAGCAGCAGTGTCAGGCTTCCCATCCCGTTGATACAGGGATCTCTGGCTTTCCCTTCAGGCTTTCCCACGAGGCTTTCCCACAGGGCTGTCACACGTGCCACTGAGGTCTGAGTCGATACTCAGTGTGCAATTCTAGGCAGTGCAGGAAAATCAGGTTTCTCTGGAGTGGACTGAGATATTTGAGGGACTTGGGGATGATGGCACAACCCCTGATTCCGGGAGCCAGTGTGAGGAATTCCACCCATGACAAGGTCATGTGGCAAGAGCTCTGGTGGCAAGACTAATCAGACCTCATGTTTTCCCCCTGGAATTTCCTGAGCATCCACCCCCCTGAAATAAGAATCTGCCTGCTTTTCCACTCTTCTGATATTCTCTGAAAAAAGTCAATTCAGGGCTTTAGTTTTCTGCATTTGACAGGGATGTTTCAGTTAAACCCCCTCTGATAGCTCTCTAGCTTGTCTAACAGGTTCCTCCGGACCTCTTACAGCTTGTGAATTGCTTACAGCCCCCCAACCGCGAGAGGCACAAAGCTTAAAGCATCTTAAAATACAGAGCCTTTTCTAAAGAGTTGAAAATCATATTGTTGATGGGTTTTCACTGTTGACTCAATGATTGCCGCCAGGCCTCCATATTCTTTATCTTTTAGGCACCTGGGAGGATGTTAATCAATGTAAACAGGATATGGAAAAAGATATATAATAGTTTTGATGTTAGCAACACTAGACTTCTGAGTTAATTACTTCTTTTGTTATATATCACTGCACTCCTCTTGTGTCCTTGCTATGTAAGAATGTAACTTTATTTAGTGCTTTCTGAGAGTGGCACCAGACCTTGGCAAGATCAACACAAATAAGTCTTCTGGTTGACAAACCCTTATCAGAAAAAAGGCTGTAAAATGTTATTTGCCCTTTTGGCTGGAAGATGATGTAAATTACCTATGACTTGTGTATGCAATTAGGTATGCAGAGAGAAAAGCCTGGTTTTGATAAGAGTCTGAACTGCTAACGCGGCATAACTTTGTTACCCATTGATCTCCATGTTTTATCATAAGTATAAAAGGCCTTCTGAACAATAAAGGACTGGACCAGTTTCTCGAACTAGTCTCTCGGCCTGGTTTTTTGGGAATCTGGCTCCCCCCGTGTCTCTCTCTCTTTCCTCTTTTCCCTTTATTCCCCTCTGCCCCTTGACTTAATTTCAGGCTGAATTTCCATCTGGGGCGTGGAGGCTCGCCAAGCATACTTACTTGCCCTGGCTGTTAAGACCTGCGCGAAAGGGAGCCTAAGGCGAGGCACCCTTAGATATTCAAGCGGGCGCCAGCGGCCCAACGTAGATGGTGCAAATTCCTTGTCTGGAATTTTATTGATCTTCCGTGTAATCCAAGCTATTCAGCCCTCTTTCTCCACTTAATCTTGCTACTACACTGTTGTTTCTTAATCTAATCTTATAACTATAAATAAATAAGTCTTTTCTCACGCCAACACCGTCCACCCTTCGAATTTCCTGGATCCACTGGGACTGGACCCCGGCACCCTGGAGTTCCTCTCAACTTTCCTGTGGAGAGCGCCTCCTCTTCAGATGCGACGGGAACGCCGGGAATCCTTTCTCGACGAAGCAGGGAAAGGAACCCTCATCTCGAGCTATGAGGCGGACACGGGGCTCCTCTTGATGTTGGCGGGACCCTCAGTGTTCCTCTCGAGTGGAGACGGGTATGTCGGGGAACTTCTTGAGTTACAGCAAGGGTGTGAAGGACCCTTTCAAAGTTCAAGAGGGAAGGTGTGATTTGCTTCAAGACGCCTCAGTGGGAAAGGGCTTCATCTCGTCTGGAGAGGAGAACCTCCTGGATTTTCTCTAGATGCGGTGGGTCCCCCTCGAGTTACGATGGGGACCTCAGGGAACCGCTCTTGTGGTCTCAGGCATGGCCAGTCTCCATGCGAGTATCGAGGGGCCTCTCAGGATTCCTCTCCAGTCGGTGCCGGGGCCTAAGACCTAATGTGGATTCGAGGCTGGAACCTGAGGATTCCTTTCCAGTGCTGACATGGAACTTGGGGTACTTCTGGAGGCTCCACAGGCGAGTCAGTCCTCGTCTCGAGTGGGGACATGCACGTCCGCATTCCTACCGAGCTCTAGTAGCAGTGTCAGGTTTCCCGTCGGGTTGATACAGGGATCTGTGGCTTTCCCTCAAGGCTTTCCCACGAGACTTTGCCACAGGGCTGTCACACGTGCCATTGTGGTGTGAATCCATACTCGGCGTGCAAGTCAAGGCAGTGCAGGGAAATCAGGTTCCTCTGGAGTGGACTGAGACATTTGGGGGACTTTGGGAATGGTGGCACGACCCCTGGAATTCCTCTCGACTCTCCTGTGGAGAGTGCCTCCTCTTGAGATGCAATGGGAACGCCGGGAATCCTTTCCCGAGAAGCATGGAAAGGAACACTCATCTCAAGCTACGAGGCGGAAACGGGGCTCCTCTTGATGTTGGCGGGACACTAGGTGTTCCTCTCGAGTGGAGACTGGTATGTCAGGTAACTTCTTGAGTTGCAGCAAGGGTGTGAAAGACCCTTTTGAAGTTCAAGAGGGAAGGTGTGATTTGCCTCGAGACGCCTCAGTGGAAAAGGGCCTCATCTCGCCTGGAGGGAAGAACCTCCTGGATTTTCTCGAGTTGAAGCGGGTCCCTCTCGAGTTATGACCGGGACCTCAGGAACCCGCTCTTGTGGCCTCAGGCAAGGCCAGTCTCCATGCAAGTTGCGAGGGGCCTCTCAGGATTCCTCTTCAGTCAGTTCCGGGGCCTAAGACGTCGTGTGGAGGCGAGGCTAGAACCTCAGGTTTCCTCTCCAGTGCTGACATGGATCTTTGGGTACTTCTGGAGTCTGCACAGTGGAGTCAGTCCTCGTCTCCATGGGACGTGCAAGTGCGCTTGCATGTCTCCATGGGGACATGCAAGTGCGCTTGCTTTCCTAGCTGGAGCAGCAGTGTCAGGCTTCCCGCCTCGTTGATACAGGGATCTGTGGCTTTCCCTCGAGCCTTTCTGACGAGGCTTTCCCACAGGGCTGTCACACATGCCACCGTGGTGAAATTCGATACTCGGCGTGCATGTCGAGGCAGTTCAGGGAAATCAGGTTTCTCTGGAGTGGACTGAGACATTTGGGGGATTTGGGGAATGGTAGCCAGACCCCTGAAATTCCTCTCGACTTTCCTGTGGAGAGCGCCTCCTCTTGAGATGCGACGGGAACGCCAGGAATCCTTTCCCGATGAAGCAGGGAAAGGAACCCTCATCTCGAGCTACGAGGCGGAAACGAAGCTCCTCTTGATGTTGGCGGGACCTTCAGTGTTCCTCTCGAGTGGACACGGGTATTTTGGTTAACTTCTTGAGTTGCTGCAAGGGTGTGAAGAACCCTTTTGAAGTTCAAAAGGGAAGGGTTGATTTTCCTAGAAACACCTCAGTGAAAAAGGGCCTCATCTGGCCTGGAGGGGAGAACCTCTTGGATTTTCTCATGTTGTGGTGGGTCCCTCTCGAGTTACGACAGGGTGCTCAGGGACCCACTCTTGTGGCCTCAGCCAAAGCCAGTCTCCAAGCGAGTTGCGAGGGGCCTCTCGGGATTCCCCTCCAGTCAGTGCCGGAGCCTAAGACCTCATGTGAAGTTGAGGCCAGAACCTGAGATTTCCTCTCCAGTGCTGACATGGGTCTTGGGGTACTTGTGGAGGCTCCAGAGGGAGACAGTCCTCGTCTCAAGTAGGGACATGAACGACCGCTCTCCTCCCATTCTGGAGTGGCAGTGTCAGGCTTCCCGCAGTGTTGATACAGGATCTGTGGCTTTCCCTCGAGGCTTTCCCACGAGGTTTTCCCACAGGGCTGTCACATGTGCCACTGTGCTGTGAGTCGATACTCGGCGTGAAAGTCGAGGCACAGTAGGGAAATCAGGTACCTCTGAAGTGGAGTGAGACATTTGGGGGAATTTAAGAATGTTGGCACGACCCCTGGAGTTCCTCTCAACTTTCCTGTGGAGAGCGCCTCCTCTTGAGATGCGACAGGAACGCCCGGAATCCTTTCCCGACGAAGCAGGGAAAGGAACCCACATCTCGAGGTACAAGGCGGAAACGGCGCTCAGCTTGATGTTAGCGGGACCCTCGGTGTTCCTCTCGAGTAGAGACGGGTATGTCGGGGAACTTCTTGGGTTGCAGCAAGAGTGTGAAACACCCTTTCGAAGTTCAAGAAGGAAGGTGTGATTTTCCTCGACACGCCTCAACGGAAAAGGGCCTCATCTCGCCTGGAGGGGATAACCTCCTGGATTTTCATGAGGTGCGGCGGGTCCCTCTCGATTTACGACGGGGAACTCAGGGACCCGCTTTGTGGCCTTAGGCAAGGCCAGTCTCCATCCGAGTTTCAAGGGGCCTCTCGGGATTCCTCTCCAGTCGGGGCCGGGACCTAAGACCTCGTGTGGAGTCGAGGCCAGAACCTGAGCATTCCTCTCCAGTGCTGACTTGGATCTTTTGGTATTTCTGTAGGCTCCACAGGGAAGTCAGTCCTTGTCTCCAGTGGGGACATGCACGTGCGCTTTCTTTCCTAGCTGTAGCAGCAGTGTCAGGCTTCCCGTCGCATTGATACAGGGATCTGTGACTTTCCCTCAAGGCTTTGCCACGAGGCCTTCCCACGAGGCTTTCCCACAGGGCTGTCGCAGGTGCTACTGTTGTGTGACTCGTTACTCGGCTTCCAAGTCAAGACAGTGCAGTGAAATCAGATTCCTCTGGAGTGGACTGAGACATTTGAGGGACTTTGTAAATGGTGGCACGACCCGTGGACTTCCACTCGACTTTCCTGTGGAGAGCACCTCTTCTTGAGATGCCACAGGAACGCCGGTAATTCTTTCCGGATGAAGCAGGGAAAGGAACCCTCATCTCGAGCTACTATGCTGAAACGGGGATCCTCTTGATGTTGACAGGACCCTCGGTGTTCCTCTCAAGCGGAGACGGGTATGTCGGGGATCTTCTTGAGTTACAGCAAGGGTGTGAAGGACCCTTTTGAAGTTCAAGAGGGAAGGTGCGAAGTGCCTCGAGACGCTTTGGCGTAGAATGGCCTCATCTCGCCAGGAGGGGAGAACCTCCTGGATTTTCGCGAGTTACAGCAGGTCCCTATCGAGTTACGATGGAGACCTCAGCATCCCGCTCTTGTGGCCTCAGACAAGGCCAGTCTCCATGCGAGTTGTGAGGGGCCTCTCGGGATTCCTCTCCAGTCGGTGCCGGGGCCTAAGAACTCATGTGCAGTCGAGGCCAGAACCTGAGGATTTCTCTCCAGTGCTGACATGGATCGTGGGATACATCTCGAGGCTCTACAGAGGAGTCAGTCCACGTCTTCAGTGGGGACATGCACGACCACTCTCCTCCCTTGCTGGAGCAGCAGTGTCAGGCTTCCCGTTGCGTTGATACAGGATCTATGGATTTCCTTCGAGGCTTTCCCATGAGGCTTTCCCACAGGGCTGGCACACGTGCCACCTTGGTGTGAGTCAATACTCGGCGTGCAAGTTGAGGCAGTGCAGGGAAATCAGGTTCCTCTGGAGTGGACTGAGACATCTGGGGGACATTGGAAATGGTGCCACGCCCACTGGAGTTCCTCTCGACTTTTCTGTGGAGAGCGCCTCCTCTTGAGATGCGACGGGAACCCCAGGAATCCTTTCCCAACGATGCTGGGATTGGAACCCTCATCTCGAGCTAAGAGGCGCAAACGGGGCTTCTCTTGATGTTGGCTGGACCCTCGGTGTTCCTCTCGAGTGGACACGGGTATTTTGGCTAACTTCTTGAGTTGCTGCAAGGGTGTGAAGGACCCTTTCGAAGTTCAAAAGGGAAGGGGTGATTTTCCTCGAGACACCTCAGTGAAAAAGGTCCTCATCTCGCCTTTGGGGAGAACCTCCTGGATTTTCACAAGTTACTGCAGGTCCCTATCAAGTTATGACAGAGACCTCAGTGTCCAGCTCTTGTGGCCTCAGACAAGGCCAGTCTCCATGCAAGTTGCAAGGGGCCTCGTGCGATTCCTCTCCAGTCAGTGCCGGGGCCTAAGACCTCGTGTGAAGTTGAGGCCAGAACCTGAGGTTTCCTCTCCAGTGCTGACATGGATCTTGGGGTACTTGTGGAGGCTCCAGAGGGAGTCAGTCCACGTCTCGAGTAGGGACATGAATGACCACTCTCCTCCCATTCTGGAGCGGCAGTGTCAGTCTTCCCGTCGCGTTGATACAGGGATCCGTGGCTTTCCCTCGAGGCTTTCCCACAGGGAGGTCACATGTGCCACCGTGGTGTGAGTCGATACTCGGCGTGAAAGTCGAGGCAGTGCAGGGAAACCAGGTTCCTCTGGAGTGGACTGAGACATCTGGGGGACATTGGAAATGGTGCCACGCCCACTGGAGTTCCTCTCGACTTTTCTGTGGAGAGCGCCTCCTCTTGAGATGCGACGGGAACCCCAGGAATCCTTTCCAAACGATGCTGGGATTGGAACCCTCATCTCGAGCTAAGAGGCGCAAACGGGGCTTCTCTTGATGTTGGCTGGACCCTCGGTGTTCCTCTCGAGTGGACACGGGTATTTTGGCTAACTTCTTGAGTTGCTGCAAGGGTGTGAAGGACCCTTTCGAAGTTCAAAAGGGAAGGGGTGATTTTCCTCGAGACACCTCAGTGAAAAAGGTCCTCATCTCGCCTTTGGGGAGAACCTCCTGGATTTTCACAAGTTACTGCAGGTCCCTATCAAGTTACGACAGAGACCTCAGTGTCCAGCTCTTGTGGCCTCAGACAAGGCCAGTCTCCATGCAAGTTGCAAGGGGCCTCGTGCGATTCCTCTCCAGTCAGTGCCGGGGCCTAAGACCTCGTGTGAAGTTGAGGCCAGAACCTGAGGTTTCCTCTCCAGTGCTGACATGGATCTTGGGGTACTTGTGGAGGCTCCAGAGGGAGTCAGTCCACGTCTCGAGTAGGGACATGAATGACCACTCTCCTCCCATTCTGGAGCGGCAGTGTCAGTCTTCCCGTCGCGTTGATACAGGGATCCGTGGCTTTCCCTCGAGGCTTTCCCACAGGGAGGTCACATGTGCCACCGTGGTGTGAGTCGATACTCGGCGTGAAAGTCGAGGCAGTGCAGGGAAACCAGGTTCCTCTGGAGTGGACTGAAACATTTGAGGGACTTTGGGAATGTTGGCACGACCCCTGGAGTTCCTCTCGACTTTCCTGTGGAGAGCGCCTCCTCGTGAAATGCGATGGGAATGCCTGGAATCCTTTCCCGACCAAGCAGGGAAAGGAACCCTCATCTAGAGCTATGAGGCGGAAATGGGGCTACTCGTGATGTTGGCGGGACCCTCGGTGTTCCTCTCGCGTGGAAACGGGTATGTCGGGGAACTTCTTGAGCTGCAGCAAGTGTGCGAAGGACCCTTTCGAAGTTCAAGAGGGAAGGTGTGATTTGCCTCGAGACGCCTCAGCAGAAATGGTCCTCTTTTTGCCTGAAGGGGAGAACCTCCTGGATTTTCTCGAGTTGCGGCCAGTCCCTCTCAAGATCCGACGGGGACCTCAAGGACCCACTCTTGTGGCCTCAGGCAAGGCCAGTCTCCATGTGAGTTGGGAGGGGCCACTCAGGATTCCTCTCCAGTCGGTGCTGGGGCATAAGACCTTATGTGGAGTCGAGGCCGGAACCTGAGGATTCCTCTTCAGTGCTGCCATGAATTTTGGGGTATTTCTGGAGGCTCCAAGGGGAGCCAGTACTCGTCTGGAGTGGGCACATGCACGTATTCTTTCCTCCCGAGCTGGAGCAGCCTTGTCAGGCTTCCCGTCACGTTGATACATGGATCTGTGGCTTTCCCTCGAGGCTTTCCCACGAGGCTTTCCCACAGGGCTGTCACACGACCACCGTGGTGTGAGTCGATACTCGGCGTGCAAGTCGAGGCAGTGCAGGGAAATCAGGTTCTTCTGGAGTGGACTGAGACATTTTGCGGACTTCGGGAATGATGGCAACACCCCTGGAGTTCCTCTCGACTTTCCTGTTGAGAGAGTCTCCTCTTGAGATGTGACGGTAACATCGGGAATCCTTTCCCGACGAAACAGGGAAAGGAACCCTCATCTCGAGCTACCAGGCACAAACAGGGCTCCTCTTGATGTTGGCAAGACTCTCGATGTTCCTCTCGAGTGGAGACGGGTATGTCAGAGAATTTCTTGAGTTGCATCATGGTGTGAAGAACCTTTTCGTAGTTCAAGAGGGAAGGTGTGATTTGGCTCGAGACACCTCAGCGGAAAGGGGCCTCATGTCGCCTGGAGGGGAGAACCTCCTGGATTTTCTCGAGTTGTTGCGGGTCCCTCTCGAGTTACGATGGTGACATCAGGGACCCGCTCTTTTGGCCTCAGTCAAGGCCAGTCTCCATGCGAGTTGGGAGGGGCCTCTCGTGATTCCTCCCAAGTCGGTGCCAGGGCCTAAGACCTCGTGTGGAGTCGAGGCCGGAACCTGAGGATTTCTCTCCTGTGCTGACATGGATCTTGGAGTATTTCTGGAGTCTCCACAGGGGAGTTAGTCCTCGTTTCATGTGGGGACATGCTCGTCCGCTTTCCTCCCAAGTTGGAGCAGCAGGGTCAGGCTTCCCGTCGCATTGATACAGGGATCTGTGGCTTTCCCTTGAGGCTTTCCCTCGAGGTTCCCACATGGCTGTCACACGTGCCACCATCGTGTGAGTCGATACTCTGCATGAAACTCGAGGGAGTGAAGTTTAATCAGGTTCTTCTGGAGTGGACTGAGACATTTGGGGGAATTTGGAAATGGTGGCACGACCCCTGGAGTTCCTCTCGACTTTCCTGTGGAGTGCGCCTCCCCTTGAGATGCAACGGGAACGCCGGGAATCCTTTCCCGACGAAGCATGGAAAGGAACCCTCACCTCGAGCTACGAGGCGGAAACGGGACTCCACTTGATGTTGGCGGGACCCTCGGTGTTCCTATCGAGTGGAGACGAGTATGTCGGGGACCTTCTTGAGTTGCAGCAAGGGTGTGAAAACCCTTTTGAAGTTCAAGAGAAAAGGTGTGATTTGCCTCGGGATGCCTCAGCGGAAAAGGGCCTCATCTCGCCTGGAGGGGAGGACCTCCTGGATTTTCTTGACTTGTGGAGTGTCCCTCTCATATTACGACGTGGACCTTTGGAACCTGGTCTTGTGGCCTTAGGCAAGGCCAGTCTCCACGCGAGTAGCGAGAGGCCTCTCCCAATTCCTCTGCAGTTGCTGCCGGGGCCTAGGACCTCGTGTGGAGTCAAGGCCGGAACCAGAGGATTCCTCTCCAGTGCTGACATGGATCTTGGGGTACTTCTGGAGGCTCCACAGGGGAGTGAGTCCTCGTTTCGAGTGGGGAAAGGCACGTCCGCTCTCTTTCTGAGCTAGAGCAGCAGTGTCAGGCTTCCCGTCGCGTTGATACAGTGATCTGTGTCTTTACCTCGAAAATTTCCCATGAGGCTTTCCAACAGGGCTGTCACACGTGCCACCGTGGTGTGAGTCGATACTCGGCGTGCAAGTCGAGGAGGTGCAGGCAAAGCAGGTTCCTCTGGAGTGGACTGAGACTTTTGGGGGACATTGGGAATGGTGGCAAGACCCCTGGAGTTCCTCTCGACTTTTCTGTGGAGAGCGCCTCCTTTTGAAATGCGACGGAAACGCGGGAAATGCTTTCCCAATGAAGCAGGGAAAGGAACCCACATCTCGAGCTACGAGGTGAAAACGGGGCTCCTCTTGATGTTGGGGAGACCCTCGGTGTCCCTCACGAGTAGAGACGAGCATGTCGGGGGACTTCTTGAATTGCAGCAAGGGTGTGAAGGACCCTTTTGAAGTTCAAGAGAGAAGGTGTTTTTGCCTTGAGACGCCACAGCAGAAAAGGGCCTCAATTCGCCTGGAGGGGAGAACCTCCGGGATTTTCCGAGTTTCTGTGGGTCCCTCCCGAGTTACATCGGGAACCTCATGGATCCGCTTTTGTGGCCTCAGGCAAGGCCAGTTTCCATGCGAGTTGCGAGGGGCCTCTCGGGATTCCTCTCCAGTCGGTGCCGGGGTCTAAGGCCTCATGTGGAGTTGAGGCCGGAACCTAAGGATTCCTCTCCAGTGCTGACATGGATCTTGGGGTACTTCTCGAGGCTCCACAGTGGAGTTAGTCCTCGTCTTGAGTGGGGAAATGCACACCCGCTGTCATCACGAGCTGGAGCAACAGTGTCAGGCTTCCCGTCGCATTGATACAGGGATCTGTGTCTTTCCCTTGATGCTTTCCCATGAGGCTTTCCCACAGGGCTGTCACACGTGCCACTGTGATGTGAGTCGATATTCGCCGTGCAAGTCGAGGCTATGCAGGGAAATCAGGTTCCTCTGGAGTGGACTGAGACATTTGGGGGACTTTGGGAATGGTGACACGACCCCTGAGTTCCTCTCGACTTTCCTGAGGAGAGCGCCTCCTCTTGAGATGCGACGGGAACGCCGGAAATCCTTTCCCAAAGAAGCAGGGAAAGGAACCCTCCTCTTGAGCTACGAGGCGGAAACGGGGCTCCTCTTGGTGCTGGCGGGACCCTCAGTATTCCTCTCAAGTGCAGACGGGTATATTGGGGAACTTCTTGAGTTGCAGCAAGGGTGTGAAGGACACTTTCGAAGTTCAAGAGGGAAGGTGTGATTTGCCTCGATACGACTCAGCAGAAAAGGGCCTCATTTCGCCTGGAGGGGAAAACCTCCTGGATTTTCTCGAGTTGCAGCGGGTCCCTTTTGAGTTACAACGGAGACCTCAGGGACCCGCTTTTGTAACATCAGGCAAGGCCAGTCTCAATGAGAGTTGCGAGGGTCCTCTCGGAATTCCTCTCCTTCAGTGCTGGGGCCTAAGGCCTCGTGTAAAGTCGAGGCCAGAACCTGAGGATTCCTTGTGTGGAGTCGAGACCGGAACCTGAGGATTCTTCTCCATGGCTGACATGGATCTTGGGGCACTTCTCAAGGCTCCACAGGGGAGTCAGTACTCGTCTCGAGTGGGGACATGCACGTCCGCTTTCCTCCCGAGCTGGAGCAGCAGTGTCAGGCTTCACGTCGCATTGATACAGGGATCTGTGGCTTTAACACGAGGTTTTCCCACAGGGCTGTCACCAGTGCCACGGTGGTCTGAATCAATACTCGGCGTGCCAGTCGAGGCAGGGCAAGGAAATCACGTTCCTCTGGAGTGGACGGAGACTTTTGGGGGACTTTGGGAATGGTGGTACGAACCCTGGAGTTCCTCTCGACTATCCTGTGGAGAGCACCTCCTCTTGTGATGCAACAGGAACGCCGGGAATCCTTTTCCGACAAAGCAGGGAAAGGAACCCAAGTCTCGAGCTAAGAGGCGGAAACGGGGCTCCTCTTGATGTTGGCAGGACGCTCGGTGTTCCTCTCGAGTGTAGTCGGGTAAGTCTGGGAACTTCTTGACTTGCAACAAGGGTGTGAAGGACCCTTTCAAAGTTCAAGAGGGAATGTGTGATTTGCCTCGAGACGCCTCAGCAGAAAAGGGCCTCATCTCTCCTGGAGGGGAGAATCTCCTGGATTTTTTGAGTTGCGGCAGGTCCCTCTCGAGTTATGACGGGGACATCAGTGACCCTCTCTTGTGGCCTTAAGCAAGGCCAGTCTCCATTCGAGTTGCGAGGGGCCTCTCAGCATTCCTCTCCAGTCGGTGCCGGGGCCTAAGAGGAGTAGAGGCCAGAACCTGAGGATTCCTCGTATGGAGTCTAGGCTGGAAGGTGAGGATTCCTTTCCAGTACTGACATGGATCTCGGGGTACTTCTGGACGCTCCACAGGGGAGTCAGTTCTCGTCTCGAGTGGGGACCTGCATGTCCGGTTTCCTCCCGACCTGGAGCAGCAGTGTCAGGCTTCCAGTCGCGTTGATACAGGGACCTGTGGCTTTCCCACGAGGCTTTCCCACGATGATTTCCCACAGCACTGTCACACGTGCCACCGTGGTGTGAGTCGATACTTGGCGTGCAAGTCGAGGCAGTGCAGGGAAATCAGGTTACTCTGGAGTGGACTCAGACATTAGGGGCACCTTGGGAATGGTGCCAAGACCCCTTGAGTACCTCTCAATTTTCCTGTGAAGAGCGCCTCCTCTTGAGATGCCAAGGGAAAGCCGGGAATCCTTTCCCGACGAAGCAGGGAAAGGAACACTCATCTCGAGCTACGACGCGGAAATGCGTCTCCTCTTGATGTTGGCGGGACCATCGGTGTTCCCCCCAATTGGAAACGGGTATGTTGAGGAACTTCTTGAGTTGCAACAAGGGTGTTAAGGACTCTTTAGAAGTTCAAGAGGGAATTTGTGATTTGCCTCAAGATGTCTCAGCGGAAAAGGGCCTTCTCTCACCTGGAGGGGAGAACCTCCTGGATTTTCACGAGTTGCGTTGGGTCCCTCTCGAGTTACGATGGGGATCCTCAGGGGCCCGCTCTTGTTTCCTCAGGAAAGGCCAGTCTCCTTGCCAGTTGCGAGGGTCCTCTCGGGATTCCTCTCCAGTCGGTGCTGGAGCCTAAGACCTCGTGTGGAGACGAAGCCAGAACCTGAGGATTCCTCTCCAGTGCTGACATGGATCTTGGGGTACTTCTGGAGGCTCCACAGGGGACTCAGTCCTCGTCTCGTGTGGGGACATGCACGTTCGCTTTCCTCCCAAGCTGTGGAAGCAGTGTCAGTCTTCCCGTCGCGTTGATACAGGGATATGTGGCTTTCCCACGAGGCTTTCCCACAGGGCTGTCACATGTGCCACCGTGGTGTGAGTCGATTCTCAGCGTGAAAGTCGAGGCAGTGCAAGGAAATCAGATTCCTCTGGAGAGGCCTGAGACATTTGCAAGACTTTTGGAAAGATGGCACAATGCCGGGAGTTCCTCTCCAGTTTCCTGTGAACAGCGCCTCCTCTATAGAAGCGATGGGAACTCGGGAAACCTTTCCCGACGATGCCGGGAAAGGAACCCTCATCTCAAGGTACGAGGCGGAAATGGGTCTCCTCTTCATGTTGGCAAAAACCTCGGTGTTCCTTTTGAGTGGAGACGGGTATGTTGGGAAACTTCTCGAGTTGCAGCAAGGGTGCGAAGGACCCTTTCGAAGTTCAAAAGGGAATGTGTGATTTGCCTTGAGACGCCTCAGTGGAAAAGGGCCTCATGTCGCCTGGAGGGCAGAACCTCCTGGAATTTCTCGAGTTGCGGCGGGTCCCTCTTGAGTTACCACGGGAACCACAAGGATCCACTCTTATGGTCTCAGGAAAGGCCAGTCTTCATGCCAGTTTCGAGTTGTCACTTGAGATTCCTCTCCAGTCCTTGTCGGGGACTAGGACCACGTGTGGAGTCGAGGCCGGAACCTGAGGATTCCTCTCAAGTGCTGACATGGAACTTGGGGTACTTCTGTAGGCTCCCCAGGGGAGTCAGCCCTCGTCTCGAGTGGGGACATACACGTCCGCTTTCCTCATGAGCTGTAGCAGCAGTTTCAGGCCTCCCGTCGCATTGATACAGGGATCTGTGGCTTTCCCTCGAGGCTTTCACAGGAGGCTTTCCCACAGGGCTGTCACACGTGCCACCATGGTGTGAGTCGATACTCCGCGTGAAAGTCGAGGCACTGCAAGGAAATCAGGTTCCTCTGGAGTGAACTGAGACATTTGGCGCACCTTGGGAATGATGGCAGGACACCTGGAGTTCCTCTCAACTTTCCTCTTGAGATCGCCTGCTATGGAGATGCAAAGGGCACGCCGGGAATCCTTTCCCGAAAATTCCGGGAAAGGAACCCTCATCTCCAGCTACGAGGGGGAAACAGGGCTCCTCTTGATGTTGGCGTGACCCTCAGTGTTCCTCTCGAGTGAAGATGGGTATGTAGGGGAACTTCTTTAGTTGTACCAAGGGTGTGAAGGACACTTTCGAAGATCAAAAGGGAGGGTGTGATTTGCCTCGAGACGCCTCAGTGGAATAGTGCCTTATCTTGCTTGTAGGGGAGGACCTCCTGAATTTTCTTGAGTTGTGCCACGTCCTTCTCGAGTTGCTACAAGGACCTAGGGACCCGCTCTTGTGGCCTCAGGAAAGGCCAGTCTCCATGCAAGTTGAGAGGGGCCTCTCCAGATTCCTCTCCAGTCGGTGCCGGGGCCTAAGACCTCGTTTGGAGTCGAGGCCGGAACCTGAGAATTAATCTCAAGTGCTGACATGGATCTTGGGGTACTTCCGGAGGCTCCATAGAGGAGTCGTTCCTCGTCTCGAGTGCAGACATGCACGTCCGCCTTCCTCCCGAGCTGTAGCAGCAGTGTCAGTCTTCCCATCACGTTGATACTGGGATCTGTGGCTTTCCCTCGTGGCTTCCCACGAGGCTTTCCCACAGGGCTGTCACACGTGCCACCGTGGTGTGAGTCGATCCTTGGCATGAAAATCGAGGCAGTGCAGGAAAATCGGGTTCCTCTATAGCGGATGGAGACATTTGGGGGACCTTGGGAATGGTGGCACGACCCCTGGAGTTCCTCACGACTTTCCTGTGGAGAGCGCCTCCTCTTGAAATGTGACGGGAACGCCGGGAATCCTTTCCTGGCAAAGCAGGGAAATGAATCCTCATCTCGAGCTACGAGGCGGATATGGGGCTCCTCTTGATGTTGGCGGGACCCTCGTTTTTCCTCTCGAGTGAAGACGGGTATGTCGGGGAACTTCTTGAGTTGCAGCAAGGGTGTGAACGACCATTTCGAAGTTCAAGAGGGAAGGTGTGATTTGCCTCGAGATGCCCATCGGAAATGGACCTCATCTCGCCTGGAGGGAAGAACCTTTTGGATTTTCTCGAGTTGCGGCAGGTCCCACTTGAGTTACGACAGGTCCCTCTTGAGTTACAACGGGGACCTCAGAGACCCGCTCTTGTGGCCTCAGGAAAGGCCAGTCTTCATGCAAGTGTCATGGAGACACTCAAGATTCCTCTCCAGTCCGTGCCGGGGCCTAAGACCTCGTGTGGAATCAAGGGCGGAACCTGAGAATTTCTCTCCAGTGTTGACATGGATCTTGGAGTACTTCTGGAGGCTCCATAGAGGAGTCCGTCCTCATCTCGAGTGCAGACATGCACGTCCGCTTTCCTCTCGAGCGGGAGCAGCAGTGTCAGGCTTCCCGTCACGTTGATACAGGAATCTGTGGCTTTCCCTCCAGGCTTTCCCACGAGGCTTTCCTACAGGGCTGTCGCACGTGCCACCGTGCTGTGAGTTGATACTCTGCATTACAGTCGATGCAGTGCAGGGAAATCAGGTTCCTCTGAAGAGGACTGAGACATTTGGGGGACTTTTGGAATGGTCACACGAATCCTGGAGTTCCTCTCGGCTTTCCTGTGGAGAAAGCCTGCTCTTGGATAGCGACGGGAAACCCGGAAATCCTTTCCCGAAGAAGCAGGAAAAGGAACCCTCAACTTGAGCTACGAGGCTGAATCGGGGCTCCTCTTGATGTTGGCGGGACCTTATGTGTTCCTCTCGAAAGGAGACAGGTATGTCGGGGAACTTCTTGAGTTGCAGCAAGGGTGTGAAGGACCGTTTCAAAGTTCAAGAGGAAAGCTGTGATTTGCCTCGAGCCGCCTCAGTGGAAAAAGGCCTCATTACGCCTGGAGTGGAGAACCTCCTGGAATTTCTCGAGTTGCGGAGGGTCCCTCTCGACTTACGACGGGGATCCTCAGGGACCCGCTCTTGTGGCCTCAGGAAAGGCCTATCTCCATGCGAGTTGCGAGGGGGCTCTCGGGATTCCTCTCCAGTTGGTGCCCGGGCCTAAGACCTCATGTGGAGTCAAGGCCGATTCCTGAGGATTCCTCTCCAGTGCTGACATGGATCTTTGGGTATTTCTGGAGGCGCCACAAGGGAGTCAGGCCTCGTCTCGAGTCGGGAAATGCATGTCTGCTTTCGTCCCGAGCTGGAGCAGCAGTGTCAGGCTTCTCATTGGGTTGATACAGGGATCAGTGGCTTTCCCTCGAGGCTTTCCCACAGGGCTGTCACACGTTCCACCGTGGTGTGAGTCGATACTCGGCATGAAAGTCGAGGCAGTGCAGGGTAATCAGGTTCCTCTGGAGTGGATCGAGACTTTGGGGGGACTTTTGGAATGGTGGCACGACCCCTGGAGTTCCTCTCAACTTTCCTGTGGAGAGCGCCTCCTGTTGAGATGCGACGGGAACGCCGGGAATCCTTTCCCGACGAACCAGAGAAAGGAACCCTCATCTAGAGCTACGAGGCAGAAACAGGGTACCTCTTGATGCTGGCGGGACCCTCGGTGTTCCTCTCGAGTGGAAACGGGTATGTCGGGGAACTTCCTGAGTTGCAGCAAGTGTGTGAAGAAATCTTTCGAAGTTCAAGAGGGAAGGTGTGATTTGCCTCGAGACACTTCAGCGGAAAAGGGCCTCATCTCGCCTGGAGGGGAGAACATCCTGGATTTTCTCAAGTTGTGGCAGGTCCATCTCCAGTTACGATGGGGACCTTGGGGACCTGCTATTGTGGCCTCAGGCAAGGCCAGTCTCCATGCGAGTTGCGAGGGACCTCTTGGGATTCCTCTCCAGTCGGTGCCGGGGCCTAAGACCTCGTGTGGAGTCGAGGCCAGAACCTGAGGATTCCTCTCCAGTGCTGACATGGATCTTGGGATACTTCTGGAGGTTCCACAGGGGAGTCAGTCCTCGTCTCGAGTGGGAACATGCACGTCTGCTTTCCTCCCGAGCTGTAGCAGAGGTGTCAGGCTTCTGACGATTTGACACAGGGATCTTTGGCTTTTCCTCGAGGCTTTCCCACAGGGTTGTCACACGTGCCACCGTGGTGTGAGTTGATACTCGGGGTGACAGTCGAGTCAGTGCACGGAAATCGGGTTTCTCTGGAGTAGATTGATACATTTGTGGGTCTTTTGGAATGGTGGCATGACGCCTTGAGTTGCTCTCAACTTTCCTGTTGAGACCGTCTCCACTTTAAATGCGACGGGTACACCGGGAATCTTTCCCCGAGGAAGCAAGGAAAGAAACCCTCTTCTCAAGCAGAGGAGGGGGAAATGGGGCTCCTCTTGAGTTGTGGCGGGACCCTCGGTGTTCCTCTCCTGTGTAGACGGGTATGTTGGGGAACTTCTTGAGTTGCTGCAAGAGTGTGAAGAACCCTTTCGAGAATCAAGAGGGAAGATGTGATTTCTCTCAAGACGCCGAAGCGGAAAAGGGCCTCATCTCGCCTGGAATGGAGAAGATCCTGGTTTTTCCCGAGTTGCAGCAGCTTCCTCTCCTTTTACGAAAGGGACCTCAGGGACCTCCTCCTGTGACCTCAGGAAACTCCAGTCTCCATGCGAGTTGCAAGGGGCCTCGCGGGATTCCTCTCCAGTCGGTGCCAGATCCTCAGTCCTCCTCTCGAAATGAGGCTGGAATTTGAAGTTTCCTCTCGATTGCCGACATGGATCTTGGGGTTCTTCTGCAGTCTCCACAGGGAAGTCAGAAAACGTCTCGAGGTAGACATGCACGTCCACTTTCCTGCCGAGTTGTAGCAACAGTGTCAGGCATCTGGTCTAGTAGACATGGGGATCTGTGGCTTTCCCTCGAGGCTTTCCCACAGGGCTGTCACACGTGGCTCCATGGTGTGAGTGGATACTCGGTGTTACAGTCGAGGCAGTGCAGGGAAATCAGGTTCCTCTGGAGTGGACTGAGACATTTGGGGGTCTTTTGGAAATTTGGCATGACCCCTTTAGTTCCTCTTGACTTTCCTGTTGAGAGCCCCTCCTCTTGAGATGCGACGGGAACGCCGGAATCCTTTCCCGACGAATCAGGGAAAGGAACCCTCATCTCGAGAGAAGGAGTGGGAAACGAGGCTCCTCTTTAGTTCACGCAGGATCCTCGGTGTTGCTCTCAATTGGAGACAGGTATGTCGGGGAACTTCTTAACTTGCTGCAAGGGTGTCAAGGAACCTTTCGAGGTTCAGCAGATAATGTGTGATTTCCTTTGAGACACCACTGCTGAAAATGGCCTCATCTCGCGTGGAGGGGAGAACAACCTGGTTTTTCTCGAGTTGTGGCAGGTTCCTCTCAAGTTATGACGGGGACTTCAGGGATGCGCTCGTGTGGCCTCAGGAAAGGCCAGTCTCCATGCAAGTTGTGAGGGGCCTCTCGGGATTCCTCTCCAGTCGGTGCCAGGTCCTAAGTCCTTGTCTGGACCCTTGGCCGGAACCCGAGGTTTCCTCTCCAGTGCTGTCATGGATCTTGGGCTTCCTCTGGAGTCTCCACAGAGGAGTCAGACCTCGTCTTGAATGAGGACATGCACGTCCACTATCCTCCCAAGTGTAGCAGCAGTGTCAGGCTTCCCGTCGAGTTGACACAGGGATCTGTGGCTTTCCCTCAAGGCTTTCCTACAAGGATGTCACACGTGCCACCATGGTGTGTGTCAATACTCGGGGTGACAGTTGAGGCTGTGCAGGGAAAACAGGTTCTTCTGGAGTGGACTGAGCCTTTTGGGTGTCTTTCAGAATGGTGGCACGACCCCTGGAGTTCCTCCCACTCTCCTGTGTAGAGCACCTCCTCTTGAGATGTGACGGGAAGGCCGGGAATCCTTTCCCACGAAGCAGTGAAAGGAACCCTCATCTCGAGCGGAGAAGGGCGAAACAGGGCGCCTCTTGAGTTTGGCGGGACCCTCGGTGTTCCTCTCGAGTGGAGACGGGTATGTCGGGGAACATCTTGATTTGCAGCAAGGGTGTGAAGCACCCTTTTGAGGTTCAAGAGGGAAGGTGTGATTTCCCTCGAGTCCCCACAGCGGAAAAGGGCCTCATCTCATCTGGAGGGAAGAACCTCCTTGTTTTTCTCCAGTAGCAGCAAGTTCCTCTTGAGTTAAGACTGGGACCTGAGGGATCCGTTCATGTGGCCTCAAGAAATTTCATTCTCATTAGAGTTGCGATGGGCCTCTCGGGATTCCTCCCCAGTCTCTGCCGGGTCCTAAGTCCTTGTCTGGAGCTGAGGCTGGAACCTGAGGTTTCCTCTCCAGTTCTAACATGTTTCTTGGGGTACCTCTGGAGTCTCCACAGGGGATTCAGGCCTCGTCTCGATTTGAGACATGCACGTCCACTTTTCTCTTGAGCTGTAGCAGCAGTGTCAGTCTTCTGGTCGAATCGACATAAGAATCTGTGGCTTTCCCTCGAGGTTTTCCCACAGGGCGGTCACACGTGCCACCGTGGTATGAGTTGATACTCGGGGTGACAGTCGAGGCAGTGATGGGAAGTTAGGTTCCTCTGGAGTGGACTGAAACATTTGGGAGTCTTTTGGAATGGTGGCATGACATGTGCCAGGGTCCAGTCCCAGTGGATCCAGGGAATTCAAAGCTGGGACTTTGTCTGCGATGAGAAAACTTATTTATTTATTAATATAAGATTAGATTAGGAAGAAATAGTGTAGTAGGAAAATTAAGTGGAGAAAGAAGGCTGAATAACTTGACTTACGGGGAAGGCCAATAAAGTTCCAGACAAGGAGCTTGCACCATCTACATTGGGCCACCGGTGCCCACTTGAATATCGGGGGGTGCCCCGCCTTGGGCTCCCCGTCACATGGATCTTAAAAGCCGGGACATGTAAGTACACATGGTGAGCCGCCCCGTTCCAGATCGGAATTCAGCCTGAAATTAGAGTAAAGTGGAGACACAGGGAAAAACAAGTCCAGCGACTGGTTCCCTCCCCTATTGTCTAGAAAGGCCTTTTATACATTATTTGTACATAGAGATCAATGGGTAATACAAAATTATGCAGTGTTAGCAGCCCAGACTCTTATCAAAACCAGGCTTTTCTCTCTGCATACCTGATTGTATACACAAGTCTTAGGTGATTTACATCATCTTCTGGCCAAAAAGGGCCAGTTAACATTTTACAGCCTTTTTTCTGATAAGGGTTTGTCAACCAGAAGACTTATTTGTGTTGATCTTCCTAAAGTCTGGTGCCACTCTCAGAAAGTACTTAATAAAGTTAGATTCTTACATAGCAAGGACATAAGAGGAGTGCAGTGATATATAACAAAAGAAGTAATTAACTTAAAAGTCTAGTGTTGCTAACATCAAAACTACTATATATCTTTTTTCTTATCCCATTTACATTGATCAACATCCTCCCAGGTGCCTAAAAGATAAAGAACATGGAGGCCTGGCAACAGTCATTGAGTCAACAGTGAAAAGCCTCTACCAATATAATTTTTAACTCTTTAGAAAAGGCCCTGTATCTTTAAGATGCTTTTAAGCCTTGTGCCTCTCGTATTTGGGGGGCTGTAAGCAATTCACAAGCTGTAAGATGTCCGGGGGAACCTGTTAGGCAAGCTAGAGAGTTATCAGAGGGGGTTTCACTGAAACATCCCTTTCAAATGCAGAAGGCTAAAGCCCTGATTTGACTTTTTCCAGAGAATATTAGAAGAGTGGAAGAGCAGGGAGATTCTTATGTTGGGGGGAGTGGTTGCTCAGGAAATTCAAAGGGGAACCATGAGGACTGATTAGTCTTGCCATTAGAGCTCTGCGGCATGACCTTGTCACGGGTGGAATTCCTCACGGTGGCTCCCAGCAAACATGGATCTTAAGGTTCCTCTGGAGTCTCCACAGGGGAGTCAGGCCTCATCTCGAGTGGAGACGTGCACATGCGCTTTCCTCCCCAGCTGTAACAGCAGTGTCAGGCGTCCTGTTGAGTTGACACAGGGATCTGAGGCTTTCCCTAGAGGCCTTCCCACAGGGCTATCACACGTTCCACCATGGTGTGAGTCGATACTCGGGGTGACAGTCGAAGCACTGCGGGGAAATCATGTTCCTCTGGAGTGGACTGAGACATTTGCGGGTCTTTTGGAATGGTGGCACGACCACTGGAGTTCGTCTTGACTTTCCAGTTGAGAGCGCCTCCTCTTGAGATGCGACGGGAACGCCAGGAATCCTTCCCCAAAAAAGCAGCGAAATGAACCCTCATGGCGAGCGGAGGAGGGGGAAACGGGGCTCCTCTTGAGTTGTGGCGGGACTATCGGTGTTCCTCTCGAGTTGAGACGTGTATGTCGGGGAACTTCTTGAGTTGCTGCAAAGGTGTGAAGGACCCTTTCGACGTTAAAGAGGGAAGGTGTGATTTCCCTCGAGACCCCATAGCGGTAAAGGGTCTCATCTTGCCTGGAGGGGAGAACCTCCTGGTTTTTCTCGAATTGCGGCAGATTCCTCTAGAGTTACGACAGAGACCTCAGGGACCCGCTCGTGTGGCCTCAGGAAAGGCCATTCTGCATATGAGTTTCGACAGGCCTCTCGAGATTCCTCTCCAGTCTGTGCTGGGTCCTAAATCCAGGTCTGGAGCCGAGGCTGGATCCCAAGGTTTCCTCTCCAGTGCTGACATGGATCTTGGGGTTCCTCTGGAGTTTCGACAGTGGAGTCAGACATCGTCTCGAGTGGAGACATGCAAGTCCACTTTCCTCCCGAACTATAGCTGCAGTGTCAGTCTTCCCATCGAGTTGACACAGGGATCTGTGGCTTTCCATCGAGGCTTTCCCACAGGGCTGTCAGACGTGCCACCGTGGTGTGAGTAGATACTCGGGGTGACAGTTGAGGCAGTGCAGGGAAATCAAGTTCCTCTGGAGAGGACTGAGACTTTTGGCGGTCTTTTGAAATGGTGGCACGACCCCTGGAGTTCCTCTCGACTTTCCTGTTGAGAGTACCTTCTCTTGAGATGCGACGGGAACTCCGGGAATCCTTTCTCGACGAAGCAGGGAAATAAAACCTCATCTCGAGAGGAGGAGGGAGAAACGGGTCTCCTCTTGAGTTTTGGCGGGACCCTCGGTGTTCCGTTCGAGTGGACACGGGTATGTTCGTAACTTCCTGAGTTGCTGCAAGGGTGTGAGGACCCTTTCGAGGTTCAAGAGGGAAGGTATGATTTCCCCCAAGAATCAGCAGAGGAAAAGGCCTCATCTCTCCTGGAGGGTGCAACCTCCTGGTTTATCTCGAGTTCTGGCAGGTTCCTCACGAGTTACGACGGGGACCCCAGGGACCCACTCTTTTTTCCTCAGGAAAGCCAATCTCCATGCGAGTTGTGAGGGGCCTCTTGAGATTCCTCTCCAGTAGGTGCCGTTTCCTAAGTCCTCGTCTGGAGCCAAGGCTGGAACCTAACGTTTCCTCTCCAGTGCTACATGAATCTTGGGGTTTCTCTGGAGTCTTCACAGGGGAGTCAGGCCTCGTTTGGAGTGGAGAAATGCACGTCCGATTTCCACCCGAGCTGTAGCAGCAGTGTTAGTCTTCCCGTCGCGTTGACACAGAGATCTGTACCTTTCACTCTAGGCTTTCACTCGAAGCTTTCCCACAGGGCTTTCACATGTGCCACCGCTGTGTGAGTCGATACTCGGCATGAAAGTCGAGGCAGCGCGGGGAAATCAGGTTCCTCTGGAGTGGACTGAGACATTTGGAGGTCTTTTGGAATGGTGGCATGACCACTGGAGTTCGTCTCGACTTTCCTGTTGAGAGCACCTCCACTTGAGATGAGACGGGAACGCCGGGAATCCTTTCCCGACGAAGCAGGGAAAGGAACCCTCATCTGGAGCGGAGGAGGGCGAAACGGGGCTCCTCTTGAGTTTGACGGGACCCTCGGTGTTCCTCTTGAGTGGAGACGGGTATGTCCGGTAACTTCTTGAGTTGCAGCAACGGTGTCAAGGACCCTTTCAATGTTCAAGAGTGAAGGTGTGATTTCCCACGAGACGCCGCAGCGGAAAAGGGCTCATCACGCCTGGAGGGGAGAACCTCCTGGTTTTTCTCGAGTTGCAGCAGGTTCCTCTCGAGTTACGACGAGGACCTCAGGGACCCACTCGTGTGGCCTCAGGAAAGGCCAGACTCCATGCGTGTTGCGAGGGGCCTCTCGGGATTCCTCTCCAGTTGGTGCCGGGTTCTAAGTCCTCATCTGGAGCTGAGGCCGGAATCTGTTTCCTCTCCAGTGCTGACATGGATCTTGGGGTACCTCTGGTGTCTCCACAGGGGAGTCAGGCCTCGTCTCGGGTGGAGACATCCACGTGTGCTTTCCTCCCAAGCTGTACCAGCAGTGTCAGGCTTCACGTCGAGTTGACACAGGGATCTGTGGCTTTCCCTCAAGGCTTTCCCAGAAGGCTGTCACACGTGCCACCGTGGTGTGAGTTGATACTCGGGGTGACTGTCGAGGCAGTGCAGGGAAATGAGGTTCTTCTGGAGTTGACTGAGACATTTGGGGGTTTTTTGGAATGGTGGCATGAGCCCTGGAGTTCCTCTCGACTTTCCTGTTGAGAGCACCTCCGCTTGAGCTGCGACGGGAGCTCCAGCAATCCTTTCCCGACGAAGCAGGAAAAGGAACCCTCATCTGGAGTGGAGAAGGGGAAAATGGGGCTCCTCTTGAGTTGTGGCGGGAACCTCAGTGTTCCTCTTGAGTGGAGACAGGTATATCGGGGAACTTCTTGAGTTGCAACAAGGGTCTGAATGACACTTTCGAGATTCGAGAGGGAAGGTGTAATTTCCCTCGAGATTCAGCGGAAAAGGGCTTCATCTCGCCTTGAGGGGAGAATCTCCTGGATTTTCTCGAGTTGCAGCAGGTTCCTCTCGAGTTACGACGGGGACCTCAGGGACCCACGCGTGTGGCCTCAGGAAAGGCCAGTCTCCATGCGAGTTGCGAGGGACCTCTTGGGATTCCTCTCCAGTCGGTGCCAGGTCCTAAGTCCTCGTCTGGAGGCAAGGCTGGAACCTGAGGTTTCCTCTCCTGTGCTGACATGAATTTGGAGTTCCTATGGAGTCTCCACAGGGGAGTCAGGCCTCGTCTCGAGTGGAGACATGCACATCAGCTTTCCTCCTGAGCTGTAGCAACAGTGTCACTCTTCCTTTCGAGTTGACACAGTGATCTGTGGCTTTCTCTCGAGGCTTTCCACAAGGCTGTCACACTTGCCACCGTGGTGTGAGTGGATACTCAAGGTGACATTCGAAGTAGTGCAGGGAAATCAGGTTCCTCTGGAGGTGACTGAAACATTTGGGGTTCTTTTGCAATGGTGACACGACCCCTGGAGTTCCTCTCGACTTTCCTGTTGAGAGCACCTCCTCTTGAGATGCGACGGGAACTCTGGGAATCCTTTCCCGACGAAGCATTGAAAAGAACCCCCTCATGTCGAGCGGAGGAAGGGGGAAACTGAGCTCCTCTTGTCTTGTGGTGGGACCCTCGGTGTTCCTCTCGGGTGGAGACGTGTATGTTGGGGAACTTCTTGAGTTGCAGCAGGGTGTGAAGGACCCTTTCGAGGTTCAAGAGGAAAGACGTGATTTCCCCTTGAGAAGATGCAGCGGAAAAGGGCCTCATGGAGCCTGGATGGTAGAACCTCCTGGTTTTTCTCAAGCTGTGGCAGGTTCCTCTCGAGTTAAGACGGGGACCTCAGGGACATACTCGTGTGGCCTCAGGAAAGGCCAGTCTCCATGCGAGTTGTGAGGGGCCTCTCGGGATTCCTGTCCAGTCTGTGCGGGTCCTAAGTCCTCGTCTGGAGCCATGGCCAGAACCTGAGGTTTATTCTCCAGTGCTGATATTGATCTTGGTGTTCCTCTGGAGTCTCCACAGGGGAGTCAGGCCTCATTTCGTGTGGAGATATGCACGTCCACTTTCCTCCCGAGCTGTAGCAGCAGTGTCTGGCTTTCCGTTAAGTTGACAGAGGAAATTGTGTCTTTCCCTCGAGGCTTGCCCACAGGGATTACACACATGACACCGTGGTGTGAGTCGATACTCGGGGTGACAATCGAGGCAGTGCAGGGAAATCAGGTTCATCTGGAGTGGACTGAGACATTTCTGGGACTTTTGGAGTGGTGGCAAGACCCCCGGTGTTCCTCTCGACTTTCCTGTTGATAGCACCTCTTTTTGAGATGAGACGGGATCGCCGGGAATATTTTCCCGACGAAGCAGGGAAAGAAACCCCCATATAGAGCAGAGGAGAGGAAAACGGGGCTGCTTTAGAGTTGTGGCAGGACCCTCGGTGATCCTCTCGATTGGAGACGGTTATGTTGGAGAACTTCTTGAGTTGCTGCAAGGGTGTGAAGGACCCTTTTGAGGTTCAAGTGGGAAGATGTGATTTCCCTTGAGTCGCCGCAGTGGAAAACGGCCTCCTCTCGCCTGAGGGGAGAACCTCCTGGATTTTCTCGAGTTGCAACAGGTTCCTCTCGAGTTACGACGGGGACCTCAGGGACCCGCTCGTGTGGCCTTAAGCAAGGCCAGTCTCCATGCGAGTGGCGAGGGGCCTCTCGGGATTCCTCTCCAGTCGGTGCTGGATCCTAAGTCCTCGACTCGAGACAAGGCCAGAATCTGAGGTTTCCTCTCCAGTGCTGACATGGACCTTGAGGATCCTCTGCAGTCTCCACAGGGGAGTAAGGCCTCATCTCAAGTAGAGACATGCACGTCCGGTTGCTCCCTAGCTGTAGCAGCAATGTCAGGCATCCGGTCGAGTAGACACAGGGATCTGTAGCTTTCCCTCGAGGCTTTCCCACAGGGCTGTCACACGTGCCACCGTGGTGTGAGTCGATACTCGGGGTGACAGTCAAGACAGTGCAGGGAAATCAGGTTCCTCTGGAGTGGACTAAGACTCTTGGGGTCTTTTGGAATGGTGCCACGAACCTTGGAGTTCCTCCCGACTTTCCTGTGGAGAGCGCCTCTTGTTGAGATGCGTCGGGAAACCCAGGAATCTTTTCCTGACGAAGCAGGGAATGGAACCCTCATCTCGAGCGGAGGAGGGTGAAACGGGGCTCCTCTTGAGTTTGGCGGGATCCTCGGTGTTCCTCTCGAGTGGAAACCGATATGTCGGGGAACTTCTTGAGTTACTGCTAGGGTGTGAAAGACCCTTTCGATTTTCAAGAGAGAAGGTATGATTTCCCTCGAGATTCATCAGTGGAAAAGGACTTCATCTCGCCTGGAGCGGAGAACCTCCTAGTTTTTCTCGAGTTGCAGCAGGTTCCTCTTGAGTTATGACGGGGACCTCAGAGACCCGCTCCTGGGGCCTCAGGAAAGGCCAGTCTCCATGCGAGTTGCGAGGGGCCTCTCAGGATTCCTCTCCAGTCGGTGCCGGGTACTAATTCCACGTCTGGAGCTCAGGCCGGACCCTGAGGTTTCCTCTCCAGTGCTGACATGGATCTTGGGGTTCCTCTGGAGTCTCCACAGGGGAGTCAGCCCTTGTCTCTAGTGAAGACATGCACGTCTGCTTTCCTCCCGGGGTGTAGTAGCACTGTTAGGCTTCCCGTCAAGTTGACACAGGGATCTGTGGCTTTCCCTAGAGGTGCCACAGGGCAGTCTCACGTGCCACCGTGATGTGAGTCAATACTCGAGGTTACAGTTGAGGCAGCGAAGGGAACTCAGGTTCATCTGGAGTGGACTGAGACTTTTGGGGGGCTTTTGAAATTGTGGCACAACCCCTGGAGTTCCTCTCGTTTTTCCTTAGAGAGCGCCTCCTCTTGAGATGCGACGGGAACGCCAGGAATCCTTTCCCGACGAAGCAGTGAAAGGAACCCTCATCCCAAGCTGAGGAGGGGAAAATGGGGCTCCTCCTGAGTTATGGCGGGACCCTCGGTGTTCCTCTCAAGTGGAGACTGGTATGTCAGGGAACTTCTTGATTGCAGCAATGGTGTGAAGGACCCTTTCGAGGTTCAAGAGGGAAGGTATGATTTCCTTCGAGACGCCACTGCAGAAAAGGGCCTCATCTCGCCTAGAGGGGAGAATCTCCTGGTTTTTCTCAATTTGCTGCAGGTTCCTCTCGAGTTATGACGGGGACCTCAGGAATCCGCTCTTGTGGCCTCAGGGGAGGCCAGTCTCCATTCGAGTTGCGAGAGGCCCCTTGGGATTCCTCTGCAGTCACTGCTGGGGCCAAGGTCCTCATCTGGAGCTTAGGCCGAAACCTCAGGGTTCCTCTCCAGGGCCGACATGGACCTCGGGGTTCCTCTGGGGCGTCCACAGTGGAGTCAGGCCTCGTCTCATGTGGAGCCATGCAAGTCTGCTCTCCTCTCGAGCCCAAAAGCAGTGTCAGGCTTCCTGTCGCGTTGACCATAAGGATCGGTGGCTTTCTCTCAAGGCACAACAGGGCTGTCACACGTGACATCGTGTTGTGAGTCGGTCCTCGGGGTAACCTTCGAGTCAGTGCAGGGGAGTCAGTTGTGTCTGGAGTGCACTGGGACATCGGGGGTCTTTTGAAATGGTGGCACGACCCCTGGAGTTCCTCTCCAGAGTCATGTGGAGACAGCCTCCTCCTGAGGTGTGAAGGGAACGCCAGGATTCCTTCCCCGATGATGCAGGGAAAAGGACCCTCCTTTCGTGATGAGGAGGGAGAACTGGGGCTCTTCTTGCATTGTGGCGGGACCCTCGGTGCTCCTCTCAAGTGCAGACGGGGATATCGGGGAACTTCTTGAGTTGTCTTATAGATGTCAAGGACCCTTTCGGGGCTCAGGAGGGAAGTTGGGATATCTCTAGAGATGCCGCAGTGGAAAGGGGCCTCAGCTCGCGTTGAGGGGAGAATCTTCTGGTTTTTCTCGAGTTGCTGCGGGGTTCCTCTCGAGTTATGATGGGGGCCTCAGGGAACCGCTTGTGGGGCCTCAGGGAGGTCCAGTCTCCAAGCGAGTTGCGAGGGGCCCCTCAGGATTCCTCTGCAGTCTCGGCCGGGGCTGAGGTCCTCATCTATAGCTGAGGCCAGATCCTCAGGGTTCCTCTCCAGAGCTGACATGGATCTCTTGGTTCCTCTGGGGCATCATAGGGGAGTCAGGGCCTCGTCTTGTGTGGAGCCATGCAAGTCCACTCTCCTCTCGAGTCAGAAAAACAGTGTCAGGTTTCTTGTCGGGTTGACCATAGGGATCTCAGGCTTTCTCTCGAGGCGCCACAGGGCTGTCACACCTGCCATCGTGTTTTGAGTTGGTCCTCGGGGTGACCGTCGAGTCAGTGCAGGGGAGTCAGGTGTGTCTGGAGAGCACTGGGACATCCGGGGTCTTTTAAAATGATGGCACGAGCCCTGGAGTTCCTCTGGAGAGTCAAGTGGAGACCGCCTCCTATTAAGGTGCGACAGGAATGCCGGGATTTCCTCCCCAATGAAGCAGGGAAACGGAGCCTCCTCTCGGGATGAGGAGGGAGAACTGGGGCTCTTCTTGAGTAGTGGCGGGACCCTCAGTGGGTGTTCCTCTCGAGTGCAAATGGCGATGTTGGGGTACTTCTTGAGTTGCCTCATGGGTGTCAAGGACGCTTTCGTGGCTCTGGAGTGAAGGTGGGATTTCTCTCGAGAAGCTGCATTGGAATAGGGTCTCAGCTCGCATTGAGGGGAAAATCTCCTGGTTTTTCTGGAGTTGTGGCAGGGTTCCTCTCGAGTTACGACGTGGACATCAGGGACCCATTCGTGGGGCCTCAGGGAGGTCCAGTCTCCACGCGAGTCGCGAGGGGCCCCTCAGGAATCCTTTGCAGTCGCTGCAAGGGCTGAGGTCCTCATCCAGAGTTGAGGCCGGAACCTCAGGTTTCCTCTCCAGGGCCGACATGGATCTCGGGGTTCCTCTGGGGTGTCTACAAGGGAGTCAGGCCTCGTCTCGTGTGGAGCCGTGGAAGTCCGCACTCCACTCGAGCTGGAAAATCAGTGTCAGGCTTCCTGTTGGGTTGACCTTATGGATCGGTGGCTTTCTCTTGAGGTGCCTCAGGGCTGTCACACCTGCCATCATGTTTTGAGTCGGTCCTCAGGGTGACCGTCGAGTCAGTGCAGGGGAGTCGGGTGTGTCTGGAGTGCACTGGGTCTTTTTTAAGTTCTTTCCTTCCTCCCCCCAGCACATTTTATTTTTTTATTTTTTGGGTTTTTTTGGGGGGGGTGGTTTATGCATTTTTTTATTTTATTTTTACTTTATTTTACTTTACAATAATGTATTGGTTTTACCATACATTGACATGAAACTGCCACGGGTGTATACGAGCTCCCAATCCTGAAGCCCCCTCCCACCCCATATCATCTCTCTGGATCATCCCCGTGCACCAGCCCCAAGCATCCTGTATCTTGTATCGAACATAGACTGATGCTTCATTTCTTACATGATAGTATACATGTTTCAATGCCATTCTCCCAAATCATCCCACCCTCTCCCTCTCCCTCACAGTCCAAAAATCCGTTCTATACATCTGTGTCTCTTTTGCTGTCTTGCATACAGGGTCATCATTACCATCTTTCTAAATTCCATATATATGTGTTAGTATACTGTATTGGTGTTTTTCTTTCTGGCTTACTTCACTTACTTCAGTATAATCGGCTCCAGTTTCATCCATCTCATTAGAATGGATTCAAATTTATTCTTTTTAATGGCTGAGTAATTGTGTATATGTACCACAGCTACCATATACACCAAATTTATTCTTTTCATTGGCTGAGTAATTGTGTATATGTAGCACAGCCCCATATACACTACATTGTGTGTATGTACCACAGCTTTCTTATCCATTCATCTGCTGATGGACACCTAAGTTGTTTCCATGTCTTGGCTATTATAAACAGTGCTGTGATGAACATTGGGGTACATGTGTCTCTTTCAATTCTGGTTTCCTCGGTGTGTATGCCCAGCAGTGGGATTGCTGGGTCATAAGGCAGTTCTATTTGCAATTTTTTAAGGAATCTCCACACTGTTTTCCATAGTGGCTGTACTAGTTTACATTCCCACCAACAGTGTAAGAGGGTTCCCTTTTCTCCACATCCTCTCCAGCATTTATTGCTTGTAGACTTTTGGATTGCAGCCATTCTGACTGGTGTGAAATGGTACCTCATTGTGGTCTTGATTTGCATTTCTCTGATCATGAGTGATGTTGAGCATCTTTTCATGTGTTTGTTAGCCATCCTTATGTCTTCTTTGGAGAAATGCCTATTTAGTTCTTTG
>SJXO01006970.1:36471-63312 GCA_006408615.1 Connochaetes taurinus
GAATGTTGGAGCGTTTCATATTGTCCTGGAGGTCTCTGAGGTTGTCCTCATTTCTTTTAATTTGTTTTTCTTTTTTCCTCTCTGATTCATTTATTTCTACCATTCTATCTTCTATTTCACTAATCCTATCTTCTGCCTCCGTTATTCTACTATTTGTTGCCTCCAGAGTGTTTCTGATCTCATTTATTGCATTATTCATTATATATTGACTCTTTTTTATTTCTTCTAGGTCCTTATTAAACCTTTCTTGCATCTTCTCAATCCTTGTCTCCAGGCTACTTATCTGTGATTCCATTTTGATTTCAAGATTCTGAATCATTTTCACTATCAATATTCAGAATTCTTTCTCAGGTAGATTCCCTATCTCTTCCTCTTTTGTTTGGTTTGGTGGGCATTTCTTCTGTTCCTTTACCTGCTGGGTATTCCTCTGTCTCTTCATCTTGGTTATATTGCTGTGTTTGGGGTGGCCTTTCTATATTCTGGGAATTTGTGAAGGTCTCATTATTATGGAGTTTCCTCACTATGGGTGGGGTTGTATCAGTGGCTTGTCAAGGTTTCTTGGTTAGGGAAGCTTGTGTTAGAATTCTGGTGGGTGGAGCTGGATTTCTTCTCTCTGGAGTGCTATGAAGTGTCCAGTAATGGGTTCTGAGATGTCAATGGTATTGGAGTAGTTTTGAGCTGCCTGTAAATTGAAGCTCGGGGTGTGTTCCTGTGTTNTGGCCTTTCTATATTCTGGGAATTTGTGAAGGTCTCATTATTATGGAGTTTCCTCACTATGGGTGGGGTTGTATCAGTGGCTTGTCAAGGTTTCTTGGTTGGGGAAGCTTGTGTTAGAATTCTGGTGGGTGGAGCTGGATTTCTTCTCTCTGGAGTGCTATGAAGTGTCCAGTAATGGGTTCTGAGATGTCAATGGTATTGGAGTAGTTTTGAGCTGCCTGTAAATTGAAGCTCGGGGTGTGTTCCTGTGTTGCTGGAGAATTTGCGTGGTATGTCTTGCTCTGGAACTTGTTGGCCCTTGGGTGGTGCTTGGTTTCAGTGTAGGTATGGAGGCATTTGATGAGTGCCTATCGAATAATGTTCCCTGGATTCAGGATTTCTCTGATGTTCTCAGGATTTGGACTAAAGCCTCCTGTTTCTGGTTTTCAGTTTTATTTTTCCAATAGCCTCAAGACTTCTCCATCTATACAGCACTGATGATAAAACATCTAGGTTAAAGATGAAAGGTTTCTCCACATTGAGGGTCACCCATAGAGGTTCACCGAGTTACATGGAGAAGAAAAGAGGGAGGGGATAGTTAGAGGTGACTGGAATGAGGTGAGGTGGGATCAGAAGAGGAGAGAGCAAGCTATGCAGTAATCACTTCCTTATGTGCGCTCCACAGTCTGGACTGCTCAGAAGTATTCACGGAGTTGTACAGGGAAGAGGAGAGGGAGGAAGTAGACAGAGGTGGCCAAGAGGATAAAAGGTAAATGAAAAGGAGAGAGGCAGATCTGGCCAGTAACCAGTTCCCTGAGTGTTCTCCACCGTCTGGAACACACAGAGATTCACAGAGTTGGGTAGAGAAGAGAAGGGGGAGGGAGAAGACAGAGGCCACCTGGTGGAGAAAAAGGAGATTCCAAAGGAGGAGACAGTGGTCAAGCCAGTAATCTCACTCTCAGGTAAAATTGAGTTCTGAAGATTGGGTTTTTAAATGTACAAAATTGACAACAAATACCAAAAAGCAAAGATTAAAAATCTGGAATAGAGATTGGATTTTCAAAAATACAATATTAAAGAAAAGAAGAAGAAAAAAAAACCACAAGAATTATTAAAACAACATCAACCACAAAAAGACTACATACAACGTTTGCTTTAAAAATAGGGTCCTTTTTTTGAAAAGTAATAATAGGTTATAAAAATAATAATTAGAGAATAGAGAACTTAAAATTTTAAGAAAGTTTAAAAAAAAGAAGAAAAAGAAAAGAAAAAATAATCACACAACTACATCAACTAAAAAAAAACAAGAATGATCGTAGAAGTAGTAAAGGTATATCTGGCCCTTTCTCTGGTGTTGTGGGCTGTGTGGGGTCACTTCCAAGGCGGTTCCCTCTGTTTAACTTCCTCTGTTTGCTGGTCTCTTCATTGTCTGATTTCCATCTTGACACAAGGAGGGTGGTGGTGGACACACTAGGCTCACTATTCAGTCGTGCTGTGGGGAGGGAGGGATGCTGCAAACAAATATTACTGGTGTGTGCTTGCAGTGTCTCATCCACGCTGGGCTTGCCCCTGCTCGTGGCACACACCACTCAGGCTCTATGTAGCTCCGCCGGGGAACCGTCTGAGGCCGGCCCTAGGCTTCATGCATCTCCCCAGTCTAAGCTGCTCAGGCTCGGCACTCAGGAAGCCCTCAGAGGCGCAGATTTGGTTGGGCCTGCCTTTTGTGCCCTTCCCAGGTCCTAGTGGCTCAGGAGTTTGGCAAGCACAATCGCTGCAACTATGGCCTTTCCCTGCTGCTCAGTTTTCTGGGTGTACCACTGGTGTTCCTTCTCAGGCGGATGATGACTGTCCAGAACCCCCAGAAGTCTTAGTTAACAAAGAAGCCTGCTTGCATTTTGGTAGGTAATGTCTCTCTTGGGCTGCGATTGCCCCCTTCCAGCCCTTAAGGCTCTGGCTGCCTGTCACTGGAGGGGGATGGTCTGCAGCCGGCTATCTCCTATCCGTCCTTTGTTCTGTGCGCGGTGCTGGCAGTGTCTTATGTTCGAGCGTTTCGCGTGGTAGCTATCCCACAGTCTGGTTTGCTAGCCCAAGTTAGTTCGCTCTGTCCACGCACGGGGCATTCCGGCCCGATTCTCAAAAAAGTACTGCAGCCCGCGCCTCCCGTGGCCCGATTCTTAAAAAGCACTGCCGACTGTGCCTCCCGCTCCTCCCTGCCCAGCCTCCACTTGCTACTGGCGGATGCAGGCGTCTGCGCTGCTTTTACGCCAGGGGAGTTACTGCTGGGCTCATAATCTGTGGGTTTTAGTTATTTATTTATTTTTCCTTCCTATTATGTTGCCCTCTGTGCTTCCAAAGCTCGCCACAGACTTGGCTGCGAGAATGTTTCCTGGTGTTTGGAAACCTCTCTTTTTAAGAGTCTCTTCCCGGGACGGGATTCCCTTCCCAGGACGGAGCTCCCTCCCTACCTCCTTTGTCTCTTTTTTCGTCTTATTATATTTTTTCCTACCTGGTTTTGAAGCCAATGATCTGCTTTGCTGGGTGCCTGATGTCCTCTGCCAGCATTCAGAAGTTGTTTTGTGGAATTTACTCAGCATTGAAATGTTCTTTTGATGAATTTTTGAGGGAGAAAGTGGGCTCCCCGTCCTATTACTCCGCCATCTTAGGACTGCTCCTCTTGTGTTTGTTTTAATTACAGATTCTCTTTCACTTCTAGTGATCAGTCTGTTCAAATTATTTCTTCTTGATTCAGTTTTGGTGAGCTCTGTATTTCTACNTGCCACAGACTCGACTGCAAGAATGTTTCCTGCTGTTTGGAAACCTCTCTTTTTAAGAGTCTCTTCCCGGGACGGGACTCACTCCCTCCCTACCTCCTTTGTCCCTATTTTCGTCTTTTATATTTTTTCCTACCTGTTTTTAAGCTAATGATTGCTTTGCTGGGTGCCGGATGTCCTCTGCCAGCACTCAGAAGTTGTTTTCTGGAATTTACTCAGCGTTGAAATGTTCTTTCAATGAATTTGTGAGGGAGAAAGTGGTCTCCCTGTTCTATTCCTCTGCCATCTTAGGACCGCCCCCCGGGGGTCTTTTAAAATGGTGGCACGACCCCTGGAGTTCCTCTCCAGGGTCAAGTAGAGAGAGCCTCCACTTGAGGTGTGACCAGAACACCGGCATTCCCTCCCCAAAGAAGCAGGGAAACAGAACTTCCTCTCGGGATGAGGGGGGAGAACTGGGGCTTTTCTTGAGTTGTGATGGGACCCTCGGTGTTCCTCTCAAGGGCAGACGGGGATGTCGGGGAACTTCTTGAGTTGCCTCAAGGGTATCAAGGACCATTTCGGGGCTCAGGAGAGAAGGTTTGATTTTTCTCCAGACGCTGCAGCGGAAAAGGGCCTCAGCTCGTGTTGAGGCAAGAATCTCCTGGTGTTTCTCGAGTTGCCACAGGGTTCCTCTCGAGTTACAACAGGGAACTCAGGGACCCGCTCAGGGGCCTCAGGGATGTCCAGTCTCCACACAAGCTGAGAGGGGCACCTCGGGATTCAACTGCAGTCACTGCCGGGGCCGACGTCCTCATCTGGAGTTGAGGCCGGAACCTCAGGGTTCCTCTCCAGGGCCGACATGGATCTCGGGGTTCCTCTGGGGCATCTACAGGGGAGTCTTGCCTCGTCTCGTGTGGAACTATGCAAGTCCGCTCTCCTCTCAAGCCGGAAAAGCAGTGTCAGACTTCCTGTCGGGTTGACCATAGGGATCGGTGGCTTTCTTTCGAGGCGCCACAGGACTGTCACACCTACCATCGTTTTTTGAGTCAGTCCTCAGGGTGACCGTCGAGTCAGTGTAGAGGAGTCAGGTGTATCTGGAGTGCATTGGGACATGGGGGGTCTTTTGAAATGGTGGCACGACTCCTGGAGGTCCTCTCGAGCGTCAAGTGGAGACCTCCTCCTCTTGAGGTGCGATGGGCACACCGGTATTCCCTCCGCAACGGAGCAGGGAAACGGACCCTCCTCTCGGGATGAGGAGGGAGAACCAGGGCTCTTCTTGAGTTGAGGCGGGACCCTCAGTGTTTCTCTCGAGGGCAGACGGGGATGTCGGGAAACTTCTTGAGTTGCCTCAGTGGTGTCAAGGACGCTTTCGGGGCTCAGGAGGGAAGGTGGGATTTCTCTCGAGACGCCACATTGGAAAAGGGCCTCAGCTCGCGCTGAGGGGAGAATCTCCTGGTTTTTCTCGAGTTGCGATGGGGTTCCTCTCGAGGTACAACGGGGACCTCAGGGAATCGCTCGTGGGGCTTCAGGGGGGTCAGTCTCAACGGGAGTGGCCAGGGGCCCCTTGGGATTCCTCTGCAGTTGCTGACTGGGGGGAGATCCTCATCTGGATTTGAGGCCGGAAGCTCAGGGTTCCTCTCCAGGGCCGACATGGATCTCACGGTTCCTCTGGGGCATCCACAGGGGAGTCAGGCCTCGTCTCGCGTGGAGGCTTGCAAGTCTGCTCTCCTCTCGAGTCGGAAGAGCAGTGTCAGCCTTCCTGTTGGCTTTATCATAGGGATCGGTGGCTTTCTCTCCAGGCATCACAGGGCTGTCACAACTACCATCCTGTTTTGAGTTGGTCCTTGGGGTGACCTTCGAGTAGGTGCAGGGGAGTCAGGTCTGTCTAGAGTGCACTGGGACGTCAGGGGTCCTTTGAAATGGTGGCACAACCCCTGGAGTTCCTCTCTAGCGTCAAGTAGAGACCGCCTCCTCTTGAGGTGCGACGGGAACTTAGGAATTCCCTCGCCGAAGAAGCAGGGAAACGGACCCTCCTCTCAGGATGAGGAGGGAGAACCAGGGCTCTTCTTGAGTTGTGGCGGGACCCTCAGTGTTCCTCTCGAGTGCAGACATGGATGTCGGGAACTTCTTGAGTTGCCTAAAGGGTGTCAAGGAGCCTTTTGGGGCTCGGGAGGGAAGGTGGGAATTCTCTTGAGATGCCACAGCGGAAAAGGGCCTCAGCTCGCCTTGAGGGGAGAATCTGCTGGTTTTTCTTGAGATTCTGTGGGGTTCCTCTCGAGTTACAACGGGGACCTCAGGGACCCGAAGGAGGGGCATCAGGGAGCTCCAGTCTCCACGCGAGTCGCGAGGGGCCCCTCGGGATTCATCTGCAGTCGCTGCCGGGGCCATGGTCCTCAACTGGAGTTGAGGCCAGAATATGAGGGTTCCTCTCCAGGGCCGAAAAGGACCTCGGGGTTCCTCTGGAGCCTCCACAGGTGAGTCAGTCCTCATCTCGTATGGAACTATGCAAGTCCGCTCTCCTCTCAAGTTGGAAATGCAGTGTCAGGCTTCCCGTTGGGTTTACCATAGGAATCGGTGGCTTTCTCTGGAGGTGCCACAGGGCTGTCACACCTGCCATCGTGTTTTGAGTCAGTTCTCAGGGTGACCGTCGAGTCAGTGTAGGGGAGTAAGGTGTGTATGGAGTGCACTGGGACGTCTGGGGTCTTTTGAAATGGTGGCATGACCCCTGGAATTCCTCTCAAGCGTCCAGTGGAGACCACCTCCTCTTGAGGTGCGACAGGAACGCTGGGATTCCCTCCCCGACGAAGCAGGGAAACGGACTCTCCTCTTGGGATGACGAGGGAGAACCGGGGCTCTTCTGAGTTGTGATGGGACCCTCGGTGTTCCTCTCGAGGGCAGACAGGGTGTCTGGGAACTTCTTGAGTTGCCTCAAGGGTGTCAAGGACCCTTTCAGGGCTCAGGAGGGAAGGTGGTTTTTCTCTCGAGATGCCACAGCGGAAAAGGGCTGCAGCTCGCGTTGAGGGGAGAATCTCCTGGTTTTTATCGAGTTGAGGCGGGGTTCCTCTCAAGTTACGATGGCGATCCCCGGGACCCACTCATGGGGCCTCAGGGAGGTCCAGACTCCACGCGAGTCCCGAGGGGCCTCTCAGGATTCCTCTGCAGTCACTGTCGGGGCCGAGGTCCTCATCTGGAGTTGAGGCCGGAACCTCACATTATCTCTCCAGGACCGGCATGGATCTCGGGGTTCCTAGGGGGCGTCCACAGGGGAGTCAGGCCTCATCTCGTGTGGAGCCATGCAAGTCCCCTCTCCTCTCGAGCCGGAAAAGCAATGTCAGGCTTCCTGTCGGGTTGACCATATGGATCGGTGGCTTTCTCTCGAGGCGCCACAGGGCTGTCACACCTGCCGTCGTGTTTTGAGTCGGTCCTCAGGGTAACCGTCGAGTCAGTGCAGGGGAGTCAGGTGTGTCTGGAGTGCACTGGGACATCGGGGGACTTTTGAAATGGTGGCATGACCCCTTGAGTTCCTCTCGAGTGTCAAGAGGAGATCACCTCCTCCTGAGGTGTGACAGGAATGCCAGGATTCCCTCCCTGACGAAGCAGGGAAACGGACCCTCCTTTAGGGATGAGGAGGGAGAACAGGGGCTCTTCTTCAGTTGTGGCAGAACCCTCGGTGTTCCTCGCGAGTGCAGAGGGGTATGTCAAGGAATATCTTCAGTTGCCTCAAGGGTCTCAAGGACCCTTTCAGGGCTCAGGAGGGAAGGTGGGATTTATCTCGAGACGCTGCAGCCGAAAAGGGCCTCAGGTCGCCTGGTGGGCAGAACCTCCTGGATTTTCTCGAGTTGCAGTGGGGTTCATCCCTAGTTACAACGGGGACCTCAGGGACCCGCTCGTGGGGCCCCAGGGAGTTCCAGTCTCCATGGGAGTCACGAGGGGCCCTCGGGATTCCTCTGCAGTCGCTGCCCGGGCCGAGGTCCTCACCTGGATTTGAGGCCAGAACCACAGGTTTGCTCTCCAGGGCCAACATGGATCTCGGGGTTCCTCTGGGGTGTCCACAGGGGAGTAAAGCCTCGTCTCGTGTGAAGCCATGCAAGTCCGCTCTCCTCTCGAGCCGAAAAAGCAGAGTCAGGCTTCCTGTCTTGTTGACCATAGGTATGTGTGGCTTTCTCTCAAGGCACCACAGGGCTGTCGCACCTGCCATCGTGTTTTGAGTAGGTCCATGGGATGACCATCGAGTCAGTTCCGGGGACTCAGGTGTGTCCAGAGTGCACTGGAACATCGGGGGTCTTTTGAAATAGTGGCACGACCCCTGGATTTCCTCTCCAGTGTCAAGTGGAAACCGCCTCCTCCTGAGATCCGACGGGAACACCGGACTTCCCTCTCCGACGAAGCAGGGAAATAGACCCACCTCTAGGTATGAGGAGGGAGAACTTGGGCTCTTCTTGAGTTGTGGCAGGACCGTGGTATTCCTCTCGAGGGGAGACGGGGATGTTGGGGTAATTCTTGAGTTGCTTCAAGGGTGTCAAGGACCCTTTCGGGGCTCAGGAGGGAAGGTAGGATTTCTCTCAAGACGCCACATAGGAAAAGGGCCTCAGCTCGCATTGAGGGGACAATCTCCTGGTTTTTCTTGAGTTGTCGCGGTGTTCCTCTCGAGTTACGAAGGGGACTTCAGGGACCCGCTGGTGGGGCCTCAGGGTGGTCCAGTCTCCACGCGAGTCACAAGGGGCCCCTCGGGATTCCTCTGCAGTGGCTGCCGGGGCAGAGGTCCTCATCTGGAGTTGAGGCCAGAACATTAGGATTCCTCTACAGAGCCCACATGGATCTTAGGGTTCCTCTGGGGCGTCCAGAAGGGAGTCAGGCCTCGTCTCCCATAGAGCCATGCTAGTCCGCTCACCTCTTGAGCCGGAAAGCAGTGTCAGGCCCCCTGTCGAGCATCAAGTGGAGACTGCCTCCTCCTGAGATGTGACGGGAACGCCGGGATTCCCTCACCGATGAAGCAGGGAAACGGACCCTCTTCTCAGGATGAGGAGGGCAAACTGGGGCTCTTCTTGAGTTGTGGCGGGACCCTCGGTGTTCCTCTCGAGGGCAGAGGGGGATGTCGGGGAACTTCTTGAGTTGCCTCAAGGGTGTCAAGGAGCCTTTCAGGTTCAGGAGGGAACGTGGGATTTTTCTCGAGATGCTGCAGCAGTAAAGGGCCTTAGCTCATGTTGAGGGCAGAATCTCCTCGTTTTTCTTTAGTTTCAAGGGGGTTCCTCTCGAGTAACGACTGGGACCTCAGGGAATCGCTAGTGGGTCCTCAGGAATGTCCAGTCTCCAGGTGAGTCGCGAGGGCCCCTCGGGATTCCTCTGCAGTCGCTGCCAGGGCCAAGGTCCTCATCTGGAGTTGAGGCTGGAACCTCAGGGTTCCTCTCCAGGGCCGATGTTGATCTCGAGGTTCCTCAGGGGCGTCCAAAGTGGAGTCAGGCCTCGTCTCGTGTGGAGCCATGCAAGTGCTCTCTCCTCTCGAGCCAGAAAAGCAGTGTCAGGCTTCTTGTCGGGTTGACCACAGGGATCGGTGGCTTTCCCATGAGGCTCCACAAGGCTGTCACACCTGCCATCATGTTTTGAGTCAGTCCTCGGGGTGACCGTCGAGTCAGTGCAGGGGAGTCAGGTGTGTCTGGAGTGCACTGGAACATTCGGGGTCTTTTGAAACGGTGGCAAGACCCCTGGAGTTCCTCTCGAGGGTATAGTGGAGACGGCCTCCTCTTGAAGTGCAACAAAAATGCCGGGATTCCCTACCCGAAAGAAGCAAAGAAATGGACTCTCCTCTCAGGATGAGGAAGGAGAACCGGGGTTCTTCTTGAGTTGTGCCGGGACTCTCGGTGCTCCTCTGGAGTGTAGATGGGGATGTCGGCGAATTTCTTGAGTTGCCTCAATGGTGTCAAGGACCCTTTCGGGACTCAGGAGGGAACCTGGGATTTCTCTCTAGACGCCTCAGTGGAAAAGGGCCTCAGTTCGCGTTGAGGGGGAAATCTCCTGGTTTTTCTCCATTTGCTGCGGGGTTCCTCTCGAGTTATGACGGGGACTTCAGGGATCCGCTGGTGGGGCCTCAGGGAGGTCCAGTCTCCACGCGAGTCACGAGAGGCCCCTCGCGAATTCTCTGCAGTTGCTTCCCGGGCTGAGGTCCTCATCTGGATGTGAGGCCAGAACCTCAGGGTTCCTCTCCAGGGCTGACATGGATCTTGGGGTTCTTCGATGTCTCCACAGGGTATCTGGCCTCGACTCAAGTGGAGACAGACACGTCCGCTTTCCTACTGAGCTGTAGCAGCAGTGTCAGCCTTCACATCAAGTTAACACAGGGATCTGTGGCTTCCCCTCGAGATGCCACAGGGCTGTCACAAGTGCCACCATGGTGTGAGTCAATACACGGGTTGACAGTCGAGGCAGTGCAGGGAAATCAGGTTCATCTGGAGTGGACTGAGACATTTGGGGGACTTTTAGAATGGTGGCAGCACCCCTGGAGTTCCTCTTGACTTTTCTGTGGAGAGTGCCTCCTCTTGAGATGCGACGGGAACGTCGGGAATCCTTTCCTGACGAAGCAGGGAAAGGAACCCTCATCTCGAGCTGAGGAGGGGAAAACGGGGCTCCTCTTGAGTTGTGGCGGGACCCTCGGTTTTCCTCTAGAGTGGAGAAGGGTATGTCGGGGAACTTCTTGAGTTGCTGCAAGGGTGTGAAGGACCCTTTCGAAGTTCAAGAGGGAAGGTGTGATTTGCCTCCAGACGCCACAGTGGAAAAGGGCCTCCTCTCGCCTGGAGGCGAGAATCTCCTGGTTTTACTCGACTTGCGGCGGGTTGCTATCGACTTACGACAGGGACCTCAGGGACCCACTTTTGTGGCCTCAGGAAAGGCCAGTCTCCATGAGAGTTGCGAGGGGCCTCTCAGGATTCCTCTCCAGTCAGTGACGGGTACTAAGTCCTCATCTGGAGCTGAGGCCAGACCCTGAGGTTTCCTCTCCAGTGCTGACATATTTCTTGGGGTACCTCTGGAGTCTCCACAGGGGAGTCAGGCCTCATCTCGAGTGGAGACATGCACGTCCGCTTTCCTCCCAAGCTGTAACAGCAGTGTCAGGCTTCCCGTCGAGTTGACATAGGGATCAGTGGCTTTCCCTCGAGGTGCCACAGGGCTGTCACACGTGCCACCATGGTGTGAGTCGATACTCAGTGTGACAGTCGAGGCAGTGCAGGGAAATCAGGTTCATCTGGAGTGCACTGAGACATTTGGGGGTCTTTGGAAAGGTGGCACCACCTCTGGAGTTCCTCTCGACTTTCCTATTGAGAGCACCTCCTCTTGAGATGCGATGGGAATGCCAGGAATCCTTTTCCTGACGAAGCAGAGAAATGAACATTCATCTCGATACAAAGGGGAAAACGGGGTTCCTCTTGAGTTGTGGCGGCACCCTCGGTGTTCCTCTCGATTGGAGACGGGTATGTCGGGGAACTTCTTGAGTTGCAGCAAGGGTGTGAGGGACCCTGTCAAGGTTCAAGAGGGAAGGTGTGACTTGCCTTGAGGCGCCGCAGTGGAAAAGGGCCTCGTTTCTCCTGGAGGGGAGAATCTCCTCGTTTTTCTCAAGTTGCAGCAGGGTTTTTTTTTTTTTTTTGCGTTGCATCAGTTTCCTGTCGAGTTATGACAGAAACATAAGGGACCCGCTGGTGTGGCCTCAGAAAAGGCCAGTCTCCATGGGAGTTGCGAGAGGTCTCTCGGGATTCCTCTCCAGTCGGGTCTGGGTCCTAAGTCCTTGTCTGGGGCTGAGGCCGGACCCTGAGGTTTCCACTCCAGTTCTGATATTTATCTTGGGGTTCCTCTGGAGTCTCCACAGTGGAGTCGGGCCTCGTCTCGAGTCTACACATGCACGTCCACTTTCCTCCCGAGCTGTAGCAGCAGTGTCAGGCCTCCCTTCGAGTTGACACAAGGATCTGTGGCTTTTCCTAGAGGTGCCACAGGGCTGTCACACGTGCCCCCGAGGTCTGAGTCGATACTCAGGGTTATAGTCGAGGCAGTGCAGTGAAATCAGGTTCATCTGGAGTGGACTGAGAAATTTGGGGGTCTTTTGGAATGATGGCACGACCCCTGGAGTTCCTCTCATCTTTCATTTTGAGAGTGCCTCCTCTTCACCTGTGACGGGAACGCTGGAAATCCTTTCCCGACGAAGCAGAGAAAGGAACCCTCATCTCGAGCTGAGGAGGGGAAAACGGGGCTCCTCTTGAGTTGTGGCGGGACCCTAGGTGTTCCTCTCGAGTGGAGACGGGTATGTTGGGGAACTTCTTGAGTTGCAGCAAGGGTGTGAAGGACTGTTTCGAGGTCCAAGAAGGAATATGTGATTTCCCTCGAGACACCGCAGCGGAAAAGAGCCTCATCTCGCCTGGAAGGGAGAATCTCCTGGTTTTTCTCGAGTTGCGGCAGGTTCCTCTCGAGTTACGACGGGGACCTCAGGGACTCGCTCGTGTGGCCTCAGGAGAGGCCAGTCTTCATGCGAAATGCGAGGGGTCTCTTGGGATTCCTCTCCAGTCGTTGCCGGGTCCTAAGTCCTCGTCTGGAGCTGAGGCCGGAATCTGAGGTTTCCTCTCCAGTGCTGACATATATTTTGGTGTTCCTCTGAAGTCTCCACAGGGGATCAGGCCTCGTCTTTTGTGGAGACATGCACGTCCGCTTTCCTCCCAAGCTGTAGCAGCAGTATCAGGCCTCTCGTTGAGTTGACATAAGGAATTGTGGCTTTTCCTCGAGATGCCACAGGGCTGTCACACATACCACCGTGATGTGAGTCAATACTCGGGGAGACAGCGGGTCAGCGCAGGGAAATCAGATTCATCTGGAGTGGACTGAGACTTTGGGGGTCTTTTGGAATGGTGGCACCACCCCTGGAGTTCCTCTTGACTTTCTTCTTGAGAGTGCCTCCTCTTGAGGTGCGAGGGGAATGCCAGGATTCCCTCCCAGACAAAGCAGGGAAACGGACCCTCCTCTCAGTATGAGGAGGGAGAACCAGGGTCATCTTGAATTGTGGCAGGACCCTCAGTGTTCCTCTGGAGTGCAGACGGGATATCGGGGAAATTCTTGAGTTGCCTCAAGGGTGTCAAGGACCCTTTTGGGTTCAGGGTGGAAGGTGCATCAGAGGAAAAGGGCCTCAGCTTGCATTGAGGGGAGAGTCTCCTGGTTTTTATTGAGTTGTGGTGGGGTTCTTCTCGAGTTATGACGAGGACTTCAGGGACAGCTCATGAGGCCTCAAGGAGGTCCAGTCTCCACGCCAGTAGCGAGGGTCCCCTTGGGATTCCTCTGCAGTCGCTGCCGGGGCCAAGGTCCTCATCTGGAGTTGAGGCTGGTACCTCAGGTTTCCTCTCCAGGGCCGACATGGATCTCGGGGTTCCTCTGTGGTGTCCACAGGGGAGTCAGGCCTAGTCTCGTGTGGAACCATGCAAGTCCGCTCTCCTCTCAAGCCAGAAAAGCAGTGTCCAGCTTCCTGTCTGGTTGACCATATGGATTGGTGGCTTTCTCTTGAGGTTCCACATGGCTGTCACACCTGCCATCGTGTTTGGAGTCGGTCCTCGGGGTGACCGTCCAGTCAGTGCTGGGGAGTCAGGTGTGTCTGGAGTGCAATGGGACATTTGGGGTCTTTTGAAATGGTGGCAAGACCCCTGGAGTTCCTCTCGAAATTCCAGTGGAGACCGCCTCCTCTTGAGATGCGACGGGAATGCCAGGATTCCCTCCCTGACGAAGCAGGGAATCGGACCCTCCTCTCGGGATGATGAGGGAGAACTGGGGCTCTGCTTGAGTTGTGGCTGAACACTCGGTGTTCCTCTCCAGTGCATCGGGGATGTCAGGGAAATTTTTGAGTTGCCTCAAGGGTGTCAAGGACCCTTTCGGGGCTCAGGAGGGAAGGTGGGAATTCTCTCGAGATGCCACAGTGGAAAAGGGCCTCAGCTCACGTTGAGGGGAGAATTCCTGGTTTTTCTCGAGGTGCAGCAGGGTTCCTCTTGAGTTACGACTGGGACCTCAGGGACCCGCTCGTGGGGCCCCAGGGAGGTCCAGTGTCACGAGAGCCCCGAGGGGTCCCTCGGGATTCCTCTGTAGTCACTTCTGGAGCCAAGGTCCTCATTTGGAGTTGAGGCCAGAACCTCAGGATTCTCCCCAGTGCAGACATGGATCTCGGGGTTCCTCTGGGGCGTCCACAGGGGAGTCAGGCCTCCCGTCGTGTGGAGCCATGCAAGTCCGCTCTCCTCTCAAGCCGGAAAAGCAATGTCAGGCTTCCTGTCGAGTTGACCATAGGGATCGGTGGCTTTCTCTCGAGGCGCCACAGGGCTGTCACACCTGTCATCGTGTTTTAGGTCGGTCCTTGGGGTGACCGTCGAGTCAGTGCAGGGGAGTCAGGTGTGTCTGGAGTGCACTGGGACGTCGGGGGTCTTTTGAAATGGTGGCACGACCCCTGGAGTTCCTGTCGAGCGTCAAGTGGAGACCGCCTCCTCTTGAGGTGGGACGGGAATGCCGGGATTCCCTCCCCGACGAAGCCGGGAAATGGAGCCTCCTCTCGGGATAAGGAGGGAGAACCGGTGCTCTTCTTGAGTTGTGGCGGGACCCTCAGTGTTTCTCTTGAGTGCAGACAGGGATGGCGGGGAACTTTTTGAGTTGCCTCAAGGGTGTCAAGGACCCTTTCGTGTTCAGGAGGGAACGTGGGATTTTTCTTGAGACACCGCAGCGGAAAAGGGCCTCAGCTTGTGTTGAGGGGAGAATCTCCTGTTTTTACTCTAGTTGCGGTGGGGTTCCTCTTGAGGTAACACGGGGACCTCAGGAACCAGTTCTTGAGGCCTCAGGGAGGTCCAGTCTCCACGCAAGTCTCGAGGGGCCCCTCAGGATTCCTCTGCAGTCGCTGCCCGGCCCAAATCCTCATCTGGGGTTGAGGCCGGCACCTCAGGGTTTCTCTCCAGGGCCAACATGGATCTTGGGGTTCCTCTGAGGCGTCCACAGGGGAGTCAAGCCTCGCCTCGTGCAGAGCCATGCAAGTCTGCTCTCCTCTCGAGCCGGAAAAGCAGTGTCAGGCTTCCTGTCGGGTTGACCATGGGGATTGGTGGCTTTCTCTAGAGGTGCCACAGGGCTGCCACACCTGCCATCGTGTTTTGAGTTTGTCCTCGGGGTGACTGTCGAGTCAGTGCAGGGGAGTCAAGTGTGTCTGGAGTGCACTGGGACATCGGGGGTCTTTTGAAATGGTGGCAAAACCCCTGGAGTTCCTGTCGAGCGTCAAGTGGAGACCACCTCCTCTTGTGCGATGGGAACGCCGGGATTCCCTCCCCAACGAAGCAGCGAAACGGACCCTCCTCTCGAGATGAGGAGGGAGAACCGGGGCTCTTCTTGAGTTGTGGCAGGACCCAGGGTGTTCCTCTTGAGCGCAGACAGGGATATCGTGGAACTTCTTGAGTTGCCTCAAGGGGATCAAGCACCCTTTCAGGGCTCAGGAGTGAAGGTGGGATTTCTCTCATGACACCACAGCAGAGAAGGGCCTCAGCTCACGTTGACGGGAGAATCTCCTGGTTTTCCACGAGTTGCAGCGGGGTTCCTCTGGAGTTATGATGGGGACCTCAGGGACCCGCTTGTGGGGCCCCAGGGAGGTCCAGTCTCCACGTGAGTCGCGAGGGGTCCCTAGAGATTCCTCTGAAGTCGCTGCCAGGGCCAAGGTCCTCATCTGGAGTTGAGGCTGGAACCTCTGGGTTCCTCTCCTGGGCCGACATGGATCTCGGGGTTCCTCCGGGGCATACACAGGGCAGTCATGCTTCGTCTCGTGTGGAGCCATGCAGGTCAGCTCTCTTCTCAAGTTGAAAAGCAGTGTCAGGCTTCCTGTCAGGTTGATCATAGGGATCGGTGGCTTTCTCTCGAGGTACCACAGAGCTGTCACACCTGCCATCAGTTTTGTGTTGTCCCTCAGGCTGACCGTCGAGTCAGTGCAGGGGAGTCAGGTGTTTCTGGAGTGCACTGGGACATCGGGGGTCTTTTGAAATGGTGGCACGACCCCTGGAGTTCCTCTCGAGCATCACTTGGAGACCACCTCCTCTGGAGGTGTGACAGGAACCCCGGGATTCCTTTCCCTACGAAGCAGGGAAACGGACTCTCCTCTCAGGATGAGGAGGGAGAACAGGGTCTCTCCTTGAGTTGTGTTGGGACACTCAGTGTTCCTCACTAGTGCAGACGAGGATATTGGGGAACTTCTGAGTTGCCTCAAGGGTGTCAAGGACCCTTTCGGGGCTCAGGAGGGAAGGTGGTATTTCTCTTGAATGCTTCAGGGGAAAAGGGCTTCAGCTCACGTTGAGGGGAGAATCTCCTTGTTTTTCCCGAGTTGGGGTGGGATTCCTCTCAAGTTATGAAGGGGACCTCAGGGACCCTCTCGTGGGGCCTCATAGAGGTCCACTATCCACGCGAGTCGCAAGGGGCCCCTCAGAATTCCTCTGCAGTTGCTGCCGGGGCCGAGGTCCTCATCTGGAGTTGAGGCCGGTACCTCAGGGTTCCTCTCCAGTGCCAACATGGATCTCGGGGTTCCTCTGGGGCATCCACAGGGGAGTGAGGCCTCGTCTCGTGGGGAGCCATGCAAGTCCACTCTCCTATCGAGCTGGAAAAGCAGTGTCCAGCTGCCTGTCGGGTTAAACATAGGGATCGGTACTTCTCTCGAGGCACCACATGGCTGTCAAACCTGCCATCGTGTTTTGAGTCAGTCCTCGGGGTGATGCTCGAATCAGTGCAGGGGATTCAGGTGTGTCTGGAGTGCACTGGAACATCGGGGGTCTTTTGAAATGGTGACACGACCCATGGTGTTCATCTCGAGCATCAAGTGGAGACCGCCTCCTCTTGAGGTGCAATGGAAACGCCGGGATTACCTCCCCAACGAAGCAGGGAAATGGACCCTCCTCTCAGGATGAGGAGGGAAAAGCGAGGCTCTTCTTGAGTTGTGGCGGGACCCTCGGTGTTCCTCTCGAGTGCAGACGGGGATGTCGGGGAACGTCTTGAGTTGCCTCAAGGGTGTCAAGGAGCCTTTCTGGGCTCAGGAGGGAAGGTGGGATTTCTCTTGAGACGCCGCAGTGGAAAAGTGCTTCAGCTCGCATGGAGAAGAGAATTTCCTGGTTTTTCTCGAGTTGCGGCAGCAAACCCAGGGTTCCTCTCGAGTTACGACAGGGACCTCAGGGACCCGCTCGTGGGGCCTCAGGGAGGTCCAGTGTCCACGCGAGTCATGAGGGGCCCCTCGGGATTCCTCTGCAGTCACTGCCAGGGCCAAGGTCCTCATCTGGAGTTGAGGCCGGAACCTCAGGGTTCCTCTCCAGTGCCGACATGGATCTCAGGGTTCCTCTCGGATGTCCACAGTGGAGTCAGGCCTCGTCTTGTGTGAAGCCATGCAAGTCCGCTCTCCTCTCAAGCCGGAAAAGTAGTGTCAGGCTTCCTGTCGTGTTGACCATAGGGATTGGTGGCTTTCTCTCGAGGTGCCACACAGCTGTCACACCTGGCATCGTGTTTTGAGTCAGTCCTCGGGGTGACCATCGAGTCAGTGCAAGGGAGTCAGGTGTGTCTGGAGTGCCCTGGGACATCGCGGGTCTTTAAAATGGTGGCACGACCTCTGGACTTCCTCTCCAGCGTCAAGTGGAGACCGCCTCCTTTTGAGGTGCGACGGGAATGCCGGGATTCCTTCCCCGACCAAGTAGGGAAAAGGACCCTCCTCTCAGGATGAGGAGGGAGAAGTGGGGCTCTTCTTGAGTTATGGTGGGACCCTCGGTGTTCCTCTCGAGTGCAGACTGGGATGTTGGGGAACTTCTTGAGTTGCCTCAAGGGTGTCAAGGACCATTTTGGAGCTCAGGAGGGAAGGTGGGGTTCCTCTCGAGTTGTAACGGGGACCTCAGGGACCCGCTCGTGGGGCCCCAGGGAGGTACAGTCTCCTTGGGAGTCCCGAGGGGCCCCTCGGGATTCCTCTGCAGTCGCTGCTGGATCCGAAGTCCTCATTTGGAGTTGAGGCCAGAACCTCAGGATTCTCCCCAGTGCAGACATGGATCTCAGGGTTCCTCTGGGGTGTCCACAGGGGTGTCAGGCCTCCTGTCGTGTGGAGCCATGCAAGTCTGCTCTCCTCTCAAGCCAGAAAAGCAGTGTCAGGCTTCCTGTCGAGTTGACCATAGGGATCGGTGGCTTTCTCTCGAGACGCCACAGGGCTGTCACACCTGGCATCGTGTTTTGAGTCGGTCCTCGGGGTGACCGTCAAGTCAGTGCAGGGGAGTCAGGTGTGTCTGGAGTGCACTGGGACATCGGGGGCCTTTTGAAATGCTGGCACAACCCCTGGAGTTCCTGTCGAGTGTCAAGTGGAGACCGCCTCCTCTTGAGGTGCAACGGGAACGCTGGGATTCCCTCCCCGACGAAGCCGGGAAACGGAGCCTCCTCTCGGGATGAGGAAGGAGAACCGGTGGTCTTCTTGAGTTGTGGCGGGACCCTCGGTGTTTCTCTTGAGTGCCGACGGGGATGGCGGGGAACTTTTTGAGTTGCCTCAAGGGTGTCAAGGGCCCTTTCGGGGTTCATGAGGGAACGTGAGATTTTTCTCGAGATGCCACATTGGAAAAGGGCCTCAGCTTGTGTTGAGGGCAGAATCTCTTGTTTTTACTCTAGTTGCGGTGGGGTTCCTCTCGAGTTATAACGGGGACCTCAGGGACCCGCTCGTGGGGCCTCAGGAACATCCAGTCTCCAATAAAGTTGCAAGGAGCCTCTCGAGATTCCTCTCCAGTCACTGCCGAGGCCAAGGTCCACATCTGGAGTTGAGGCCAGAACCTCAGAGTTACTGTCCAGTGTTGACATGGATCTCGAGGTTCCTGTGGAGTTTCCACAGGGGAGTCACGCCTCGTCTCGTGTGCAGACATGCAAGACCGCTCTCCTTTCAAGCTGGAGAAGCAGTGTCAGGCTTCCTGTCGAGTTGACATATACGACAGGGACCTCAGGGACCCGCTCGTGGGGCCTCAGGGAGGTCCAGTGTCCACGCGAGTCATGAGGGGCCCCTCGGGATTCCTCTGCAGTCACTGCCAGGGCCAAGGTCCTCATCTGGAGTTGAGGCCGGAACCTCAGGGTTCCTCTCCAGTGCCGACATGGATCTCAGGGTTCCTCTCGGATGTCCACAGTGGAGTCAGGCCTCGTCTTGTGTGAAGCCATGCAAGTCCGCTCTCCTCTCAAGCCGGAAAAGTAGTGTCAGGCTTCCTGTCGTGTTGACCATAGGGATTGGTGGCTTTCTCTCGAGGTGCCACACAGCTGTCACACCTGGCATCGTGTTTTGAGTCAGTCCTCGGGGTGACCATCGAGTCAGTGCAAGGGAGTCAGGTGTGTCTGGAGTGCCCTGGGACATCGCGGGTCTTTAAAATGGTGGCACGACCTCTGGACTTCCTCTCCAGCGTCAAGTGGAGACCGCCTCCTTTTGAGGTGCGACGGGAATGCCGGGATTCCTTCCCCGACCAAGTAGGGAAAAGGACCCTCCTCTCAGGATGAGGAGGGAGAAGTGGGGCTCTTCTTGAGTTATGGTGGGACCCTCGGTGTTCCTCTCGAGTGCAGACTGGGATGTTGGGGAACTTCTTGAGTTGCCTCAAGGGTGTCAAGGACCATTTTGGAGCTCAGGAGGGAAGGTGGGGTTCCTCTCGAGTTGTAACGGGGACCTCAGGGACCCGCTCGTGGGGCCCCAGGGAGGTACAGTCTCCTTGGGAGTCCCGAGGGGCCCCTCGGGATTCCTCTGCAGTCGCTGCTGGATCCGAAGTCCTCATTTGGAGTTGAGGCCAGAACCTCAGGATTCTCCCCAGTGCAGACATGGATCTCAGGGTTCCTCTGGGGTGTCCACAGGGGTGTCAGGCCTCCTGTCGTGTGGAGCCATGCAAGTCTGCTCTCCTCTCAAGCCAGAAAAGCAGTGTCAGGCTTCCTGTCGAGTTGACCATAGGGATCGGTGGCTTTCTCTCGAGACGCCACAGGGCTGTCACACCTGGCATCGTGTTTTGAGTCGGTCCTCGGGGTGACCGTCAAGTCAGTGCAGGGGAGTCAGGTGTGTCTGGAGTGCACTGGGACATCGGGGGCCTTTTGAAATGCTGGCACAACCCCTGGAGTTCCTGTCGAGTGTCAAGTGGAGACCGCCTCCTCTTGAGGTGCAACGGGAACGCTGGGATTCCCTCCCCGACGAAGCCGGGAAACGGAGCCTCCTCTCGGGATGAGGAAGGAGAACCGGTGGTCTTCTTGAGTTGTGGCGGGACCCTCGGTGTTTCTCTTGAGTGCCGACGGGGATGGCGGGGAACTTTTTGAGTTGCCTCAAGGGTGTCAAGGGCCCTTTCGGGGTTCATGAGGGAACGTGAGATTTTTCTCGAGATGCCACATTGGAAAAGGGCCTCAGCTTGTGTTGAGGGCAGAATCTCTTGTTTTTACTCTAGTTGCGGTGGGGTTCCTCTCGAGTTATAACGGGGACCTCAGGGACCCGCTCGTGGGGCCTCAGGAACATCCAGTCTCCAATAAAGTTGCAAGGAGCCTCTCGAGATTCCTCTCCAGTCACTGCCGAGGCCAAGGTCCACATCTGGAGTTGAGGCCAGAACCTCAGAGTTACTGTCCAGTGTTGACATGGATCTCGAGGTTCCTGTGGAGTTTCCACAGGGGAGTCACGCCTCGTCTCGTGTGCAGACATGCAAGACCGCTCTCCTTTCAAGCTGGAGAAGCAGTGTCAGGCTTCCTGTCGAGTTGACATAAGGATCGGTGGCTTTCTCTCGAGGTGCCACAGGCCTGTCACATGTGCCATCATGTTTTGAGTTGATCCTCCGGGTGACCATTGAGTCAATGCACAAGAGTCAGGGGTGTCTGTAGTCGATTGGGACATTGGGATCTTTTGGAATGGTGGCACGACCCCTGGAGTGGCTCTTTAGTGTCAAAATTAGACCGTCTCCTCTTGAGGTGCAACAGGAACGACGGGATTCCTTTCCTGACGAAGCAGGGAAATGGACCCTCATCTCGAGATGAGGATGAAAAACGGGGGCTCTTATTGATTTGTGGCTTGACCCTCGGTGTTCCTCTCGATTGGAGATGGGTATGTCGGGGAACTTCTTGAGTTGCCTCAAGGGTGTTAAGGAGCCTTTCGAGCCTCAAGAGGGAAGGTGGGATTTCTCTCAAGACGCCGCAGTGGAAAAGGGCCTCATCTCACATTGATGGGAGAATTTCCTGGTTTTTCTCAAGTTGTGGAAATAAACTTGGGGTTCCTCTCGAGTTACAATGGGGACTTCAGGGACCTGCTCGTGGGGCCTCAGGAACGTCCAGTCTCCATACGAGTTGTGAGGGGCATCTCGAGATTCCTCTCCAGTCACTGCCGGGGCCGAGGTCCTCATCTGGAGTTGAGGACAGAACCTCAGGTTTCCTCTCCAGTGCTTACATGGATCTCGGGGTTTCTCTGGAGGTTCCACAGGGGAGTCAGGCCTCATCTCGTGTGCAGACATGTAAGTCTGCTCTCCTGTGAAGCTGGAAAAGCAGTTTCAGGTTTCCTGTCGAGTTGACATAGGGATCGGTGTCTTTCGAGGTGCCACAGGGCTGTCACACCTGCCATCGTGTTTTGAGTTGGCCCTTGGTGTGACCGTCGAGTCAGTGCAGGGGAGTCAGGTATATCTAGAGTGGATTGGGACATAGGGGACTTTTGGAATGGTGGCACGACCCCTGGAGTTCCTCTCGAGTGTCAAGTGGATACCGCCTCCTCTTGAGGTGCGACAGGAACGCCGGGATTCCTTTCCCTACGAAGCAGGGAAATGGACCCTCATCTTGAGATGAGGACGGAAAACCGGGGCACTTCTTGAGTTGTGATGCGACCCTCGATGTTCCTCTCGAGTGGAGACAGGTATGTGGGGAAACTTCTTGAGTTGCCTCAAGGGACCCTTTTGAGGCTCAAGAGGGAAGGTGGGATTTCTCTCGAAATGCCACAGTGGAAAAGGGACTCATCTCACGTTGATGGGAGATTCTCCTGGTTTTTCTCGAGTTGCTGCAGGAAACAGCAGGTTCCTCTCGAGTTACGATGGGGAACTCAGGAACTCACTCGTATCACCTCAAGAACGTCAGTCACCATGCGAGTTGCCAGGGGCCTCTCGGGATTCCTCTCCAGTCACTGCTGGGGCCGAGGTTCTCATCTGGAGTTGAGGCCAGAACCTCAGGGTTCCTCTCCAGTGTTGACATGGATCTCGGGGTTCCTCTGGAGTTTCCACAGGGGAACCATGCCTCGTCACATGTGAGAAATGCAAGTCCGCCCTCCTCTCGCGCTGGAAAAGCAGTGTCAGAAGTCCTTTTGAGGTGGCATAGGGACCAGTGGCTTTCTCTCGAGGTCCCACAGGACTGTCACACCTGCCATCGTGTTTTGAGTTGGTCCTCGGGATGACCGTCCAGTCAGTGCAGGGGAGTCAGGTGTGTCTGGAATGCCCTGGGACATCGGGGGTCTTTTGAAATGGTGGCACGACCCCTGGAGTTCCTCTCGAGTGTCAAATTGAGACCACCTCCTCTTGACATGTGACGGGAACCCTGGGATTCCTTTCCGAGGAAGCAAGGAAATGGACCCTCATCTCGAGATGAGGAGTGAAAACCGGGGCTCTTCTTGAGTTGTGGTGGGACCCTTGGTGTTCCTCTCGAGTGGAGACGGGTATGTCAGGGAACTTGTTGAGTTGCCTCAAGGGTGTCAAGGAGCCCTTCGAGGCTCAAGAGGGAAGGTGAGATTTCCCTCGAGATGCCAAATCGGAAAAGGGCTTCATCTCCATTGAGGGGAGAATCTCCTGGTTTTTCTCGAGTTGCAGCAGGAAACAAGGGGTTCCTCTCGAGTTACGAAGGGAACCTCATGGACCCACGTGTGGGGCCTCAGGAAAGTCCAGTCTCCATGCAAGTTGCGAGGGGCCTCTTGGATTCCTCTCCAGTCGCTGCCGGGGCCGAGTTCCTCATCTGGAGTTGAGGCCGGAACCTCAGTGTTCCTCTCCAGTGCTCTCATTGACCTCGGCGTTCCTCTGGAGTTTCCACAGGGGAGTCAGGCCTCTTCTCATATGGAGACATGCAAGTCCGCTCTCCTCTTGAGCTGGAAAAGCAGTATCAGGCTTCCTGTCGGGTTGACGTAGGGATCAGTGGCTTTCTTTCAACGTGCCACAGGGCTGTCACATCTGCCATCATGCTTTGAGTCGGTCCTAGGGATAACCATCGAGTCAGTTGCAGGGGAGTCAGGTGTATCTAGAGTGCATAGGGACATCAGGGTCTTTTGACATGGTGGCACGACCCCTGGAGTTACTCTCGAGTGTCAATTTGAGACCGCCTTCTCTTGAGGTGCGACGGGAATGCCGGAATTCCTTTCCAGACGAAGCAGGGAAACGGACCCTCCTCTCGGGAGGACGAGGGGAAACCGGGGCTTTTCAGAGTTGCGGTGGGACCTTCGGTGTTCCTCTCAAGTGTAGACAGGTATGTCGGGGAACTTCTTGAGCTGCCTCAAGGGTGTCAAGGACCCTTTCGAGGTTCAAGATGGAAGGTGGGATTTCTCTCAAGACGCTGCAGCCTAAAAGGGCCTCATCTCACGTTAAGGGGAGAATCTCCTCATTTTTCTCGAGTTGCAGCAGCAAACTTGGTGTCCCTCTCGATTTACGATGGGGACCTCAGGGACCCTCTCTTGAGGGTCTCAGAAATGTCCAATCTCCATGCAAGTTTCGAAGGGCCTCTCGGGATTCCTCTATAGTCGCTGCCGGGGCCGAGTTCCTCATCTGGAGTTGAGGCCGGAACCTCAGTGTTCCTCTCCAGTGCTCTCATTGACCTCGGCGTTCCTCTGGGGTTTCCTCAGGAGAGTCAGGCCTCATCTCTTGTGGAGACATGCAGCTTCGCTCTCCTTTCTCTCTGGAAAAGCAGTGTCAGGCTTCCTGTCAAGTTGACATAGGGAACAGTTTCTATCTATCGAGGAGCCACAGGGCTGTCACACCCGCCATCATGTTTTGAGTCAGTCCTCGGGGTGACTGTCGAGCCAGGTGTATGGGGAGTGCATTGGGACATTGAGGTCTTTTGAAATAATGCTACGACCAGTGAAGTTCCTCTCGAGTGTCAAGTTGAGACAGCCTCCACTTGAGGTGCGACAGCAACACTGGGATTGCTTTCCCAACGAAGCGGGGAAAGGAACCCTTCTCTCGGGATATGGAAGGAAAACCGGGGCTTCCCTTGAGTTGTGGCGGGACCCTCAGCGTTCCTCTCGAGTGGAGACGGGGATGTCAGGGAACTTGTTGAGTTGCCTCAAGGGTGTCAATGACCCTTTTGAGGCTCAAGAGGGAATGTGGGATTTCTCTCGAGACTCTGCAGTGGGAAAAGGCCTCATCTCTGATTGAGGGGAGATCCTCCTGGTTTTTCTCGAGTTGCGGCAGCAAACTTGGGGTCCGTCTCGAGTTATGATGGGGACCTCAGGGACCCGCTCGTGGGGGCCTCAAGAACGTCCGTCTCCATGCGACTTGCGAGGAGCCTCTCGGGATTCCTCTGCAGTCGCTGCCGTGGCCAAGGTCCTCATCTGGAGTTGAGGCCGGAACCTAGGGTTCCTCTCCCGTGCCAACATGGATCTCGGGGTTCCTCTGGGGTTTCCCCAGGGGAGTCAGGCCTTGTCTCGTGTGGAGACATGCAAGTTCGATCTCCTCTCGAGCCAGAAAAGCAGTGTCAGCCTTCCTGTCGGGTTGACATAGGGAATGATGGCTTTCTCTCGCGTTGCCACAGGGCTGTCACAACCGCCATCGTGTTTTGAGTCAGTCCTCGGGGTGAACGTCGAGGCAGTTGCAGGGGAGTCAGGAGTATCTGGAGTGGATTGGGACTTCGGGGTCTTTTGAAATGGTGGCACGACCCCTGGAGTTCCTCTCCAGTGGCAAGTTGAGGTCGCCTCCTCTTGTGGTGTGAGGGGAATACTGGGATTCCTTTCCCAACGAAGCAGGGACATGGACCCTCATCTTGAGGTGAGGAGGGAAAACCAGTGCTCTTCTTGAGTTGTGTCAGGACCCTCGGTGTTCCTCTCGAGTGCAGACGGGGATATAAGGGAACTTCTTGAATTGCCTCAAGGCTGTCAAGGACCCTTTTGAGTCTCAAGAGGGAAGGTGGGATTTCTCTCGTGATGCCACAGGGGAAAAGGGCCTCATCTCACATTGAGGGGAATCTTCTGGTTTTTCTCGAGTTATGGCTGCAAACTTGGGGTTCCTCTCGAGTTACGATGGGGACCTCAGGGACCCGCTCGTGTGGCTTCAGGAAAGTCCAGTCTCCATGCGAGTTGTGAGGGGCCTGTCGAGATTCCTCTGCAGTCACTGCCGCGGCCAAGGTCCTCATCTGGAGTTGAGGCCAGAAACTCAGGTTTCCTCTCCAGTGGGGACATGGATCTCGGAGTTCCTCTGGAGTTTCCACAGGGGAGTCAGGCCTCGTCTCGTGTGGAGACATGCAAGTCCGCTCTCCTCGTGAGCTGTAAAAGCAGTTTCAGGCTTCCTGTCGGGTTGTCATAGGGATCGGTGGCTTTCTCTCAAGGTGCCACAGGGCTGTCAAACCTGCCATCATGTTTTGAGTCGATCCTCGGGGTGACCGTCGAGTCAGGGCTGGGGAGTCAGGTGTATCTGGAGTGCATTGGGACATCAGGGTCTTTTGAAATGGTGGCACGACCCCTGGGGTTCCTCTCCAGTGTCAAGTTGAGGCCGCCACCTCTGGAGGTGTGACGGGAATGCTGGGATTCCTTTCCTGATGAAGCAGGAAAATGGACCCTCCTCTCGGGATGAAGAGGGAAAACCAGGGCACACTAAGTGCAGGCGGTGGCATCAGGCCAGCGCACTAAGCCCGGCCAAGAGCTACCCTGCCTCCAAGTTCAGCAGTGGCAATGGAGAGGAACTACCCCGCATCCAAGGCCAGGGGCCATGGCCAAGAAGAGCTACCCAGCGTCCGAGGCCAGGGGCTACGGCCGAGAGGAGCTACCCCGCGTCCGAGGCCAGGGTCAGCGGCTGACAGGAGGAACCTTGGGCCAAGGCGAGGGGTGGCACCTGAGGCCAGGGTAGCGGCTGGGAGGAGCAACCCCACGCCCAAGGAGTGGTGGCTGTGTGGGCACAGGAGGGCCTAGAAGAGCCATCCCACGTTGAAGGTCAGGAAGGGCAGTGGGAGGAGATACCCCTCATTTGAGGTAAGAAGCAGCGGCTGTGCTTTGCTGGAGCAGCTGTGAAGAGATACCCCATGCCCAAGATAAGAGAAACCAAGTAAGATTGTAGGTGTTGCAAGACGGTGTCAGAGGGCAGACACACTGAAACCATACTCACAGAAAACTAGTCATTCTAATCACACTAGGACCACAGCCTTGTCTAACTCAATTAAACTAAGCCATGCCCGTGGGGCAACCCAAGACACGCGGGTCATGGTGGAGAGGTCTGACGGAATGTGGTCCATGGGAGAAATGAATGGCAAACCACTTCTGTGTTCTTGGCTTGAGAACCCCATGAACAGCATGAAAAGGCAAAATGGTAGGATACTGAAAGAGGTACTCCCCAGGTCAGTGGGTGCCCAATATGCTACTGGAGGTCAGTGGAGAAATAACTCCAGAAAGAATGAAGGGATGGAGCCAAAGCAAAAACAATACCCAACTGTGGATGTGACTGGTGATAGAAGCAAGGTACAATGCTGCAAAGAGCAATATTGCACAGGAGCCTGGAATGTCAGGTCCATGAATCAAGGCAAATTGGAAGTGGTCAAACAGGAGATGGCAAGAGTGAACGTCGACATCCTAGGAATCAGCGAAGTAAAATGGACTGGAATGGGTGAATTTAACTCAGATGACCATTATCTCTACTACTGAGGGCAGGAATCCCTCAGAAGAAATGGAGTAGCCATCATAGTCAACAAAAGAGCCCGAAATGGAGTACTTGGATGCAATCTCAAAAATGACAGAATGATCTCTGTGCGTTTCCAAGGCAAACCATTCAATATCACAGAAATCCAAGTCTATGCCCCAACCAGTAACGCTGAAGAAGCTGAAGTTGAACAGTTCTATGAAGACCTACAAGACCTTTTAGAACTAACACCCAAAAAAGATATCCTTTTCATTATAGGGGACTGGAATGCAAAAGTAGGAAGTCAAGAAACACCTGGAGTAACAGGCAAATTTGGCCTTGGAATGCAGAATGAAGCAGGGCAAAGACTAATAGAGTTTTGCCAAGAAAATGCACTGGTCATAGCAAACACCCTCTTCCAACAACACAAGAGAAGACTCTACACATGGACATCACCAGATGGTCAACACCGAAATCAGACTGATTATATTCTATGCAGCCAAAGATGGAGAAGCTCTATACAGTCAACAAAAACAAGACCAGGAGCTGATTGTGGCTCATATCATGAACTCCTTATTACCAAATTCAGA
>SJXO01006970.1:63409-77210 GCA_006408615.1 Connochaetes taurinus
GATGGTGTGATCACTCACCTAGAGCCAGACATCCTGGAATGTGAAGTCAAGTGGGCCTTAGAAAGCATCACTACGAACAAAGCTAGTGGAGGTGATGGAATTCCAGTTGAGCTATTTCAAATCCTGAAAGATGGTGCTGTGAAAGTGCTGCACTCAATATGCCAGCAAATTTGGAAAACTCAGCAATGGACACAGGACTGGAAAAATTCAGTTTCCATTCCAATCACAAAGAAAGGCAATGCCAAACAATGTTCAAACTACCGCACAATTGCACTCATCTCACACGCTAGCAAAGTAATGCTCAAAATTAACCAAGCCAGGCTTCAGCAATACGTGAACCGTGACCTTCCTGATGTTCAAAGTGGTTTTAGAAAAGGCAGAGGAGCCAGAGATCAAATTGCCCACATCCGCTGGACCACGGAAAAAGCACGAGAGTTCCAGAAAAACATCTATTTCTGCTTTATTGATTATGTCAAAGCTTTTGAATGTGTGGATCACAATAAACTGTAGGAAATTCTGAAAGAAATGGGAATACCAGACCACCTAACCTGCCTCTTGAGAAATCTGTATGCAAGTCAGGAAGCAACAGTTAGAACAGGACATGGAACAACAGACTGGTTCCAAACAGGAACCAATATGTCAAAGTTGTATATTGTCACCCTGCTTATTTAACTTATATTCAGAGTACATCAAGAGAAACGCTGGGCTGGAAGAAACACAAGCTGGAATGAAGATTGCCTGGAGAAATATCAATAACCTCAGATATGCAGATGACACCACCCTTATGGCAGAAAGTGAAGAGGAACTAAAAAGCCTCTTGATGAAAGTAAAAGAGAGAGTGAAAAAGTTCTCTTAAATCTCAGCATTCAGAAAACGAAGATCATGGCATCTGGTCCCATCACTTCATGAGAAATAGATGTGGAAACAATGTCAGACTTTATTTTGGGGGGCTCCAAAATCACTGCAGATGGTGATTGCAGCCATGAAATTAAAAGATGCTTACTTCTTGGAAGAAAAGTTATGAGCAACCTAGATAGTATATTCAAAAACAGAGACATTACTTTGCTGACTAGGGTCTGTCTAGTCAAGGCTATGGTTTTTCCAGTAGTCATGTATGGATGTGAGAGTTGGACTGTGAAGAAGGCTGAATGCCAAAGAATTGATGCTTTTGAACTGTGGTGTTGGAGAAGACTCTTGAGAGTCCCTTGGACTGCAAGGAGATCCAACCAGTCCATTCTGAAGGCGATCAACCCTGGGATTTCTTTGGAAGAAATGATGCTAAAGCTGAAACTCCAGTACTTTGGCCATCACATGCGAAGAGTTGACTCACTGGAAAAGACTTTGATGCTGGGAGGGATTGGGGTCAGGAGAAGAAGGGGACAACAGAGGATGAGAAGGCTGGATGGTCACTGACTCAATGGACGTGAGTCTGAGTGAACTCCGGGAGTTGGTGATGGACAGGGACGCATGGCGAGCTGCGATTCATGGGGTTGAAAAGAGTTGGACACGGCTGAGTGACTGAACTGGACTGAAGTTCTTGAGTTGTGGCGGGACCCTCGGTGTCCCTCTCGAGTGGAGACAGCTATCTCGGGGAACTTCTTGAGTTGCCTCAAGGGTTTCAAGGACCCATTTGAGGCTCAAGAGAGAGAAGGTGGGATTTCTCTCACAATACCGCAGCAGAAAAGGGCCTCATCTCACGTTGAGGGGAGAATCTCCTGGTTTTTCTCGAGTTGCGGCAGCAAACATGGGGTCCCTCTCATATTATGACAGGAACATCACTGACCCACTCGTGGGGGCTCAGGAACGTCCAGTCTCCATGCGAGTTGTGAGGGGCCTCTTGGGATTCCTCTGTAGTCGCTGCCGGGGTCGAGGTCCTCATCTGGATTTGAGGCCGAAACCTCAGGTTTGCTTTCCCGTGCTGACATGGATCTTGGGGTTCCTCTGGGGTTTCCACAGGGAAGTCAGGCCTTGTCTGATGTGAAGACATGCAAGTTCACTCTCCTCTCAAGCTGGAAAAGCAGTGTCAGGCTTCCTGTCACATTGACATAGGGATCGGTGGTTTTCTCTCGAGGGGCCACAGGGCTGTCAAACCTGCCATCGTGTTTTGGTCAGTCCTCGGTGTGACCGTCGAGTCAGTTGAAGTGGAGTCAGGTGTATCTTGAGTGCACTGGCCCATCGGGGTCTTCTGAAATGGTGGCATGACCCCTGGAGTTCCTCTTGATTGTCAAGTTGAGACCATCTCCTCTTGAGAAGCGACGGGAATGCCAGGATTCCTTTCCCGATGAAGCAGGGAAACGGACTCTCCTCTCAGGAACAGGAGGGAAACCAGGGCTCTTTTTGAGTTGTGGCGGGACCCTTGGTGTTCCTCTCGAGTGGAGACAGCTATGTCGGGGAACTTCGTGGTTGCCTCAAGGGTGTCAAGGACGCTTTCGAGTCTCAAGAGGGAAGGTGGGATTTCTCTCAAGACGCTGCAGCAGAAAAGGGCCTCATCTCATGTAAAGAGGAGAATCTCCTGGTTTTTCACGAGTTGCGGCAGCAAACTTGGGGTCCTTCACGAGTTACGACGGGGACCTCAGTGACCCACTCGTGGGGGCCTCAGGAACCTTCAGTGTCCATGCGAGTTGCGACGGGCCTCCTGGGATTACTATGCAGTCACTGCCAGGGCTGAGGTCCTCATCTGGAGTTGAGGCCGGAACCTCAGCATTCCTCTCCCATGCTGACATGGATCTCGGAGTTCCTCTGGGATTTCCACAGGGGATTCAGGCCTCTCTCGTGTGGAGACATGCAAGTCTGCTCTCCTCTCGAGCTAGAAAAGCAGTGTCAGGCTTCCTGTCGGGTTGACACATGGATCGGTGGCTTTCTCTCGAGGTGCCACAGGGCTGTCACACCCGCCACCGTGTTTTGAGTTGGTCCTCGGGGTGAGCATCGAGTCAGTTGCAGGGGAGTCAGGTGTATCTGGAGTGCTTTGGGACCTCTGGGTCTTTTGAAATGGTGGCATGACCCCTGGAGTTCCTCTCGAGGGTCAAGTTGAGACTGCCTCCTCTTGAGATGTGACGGGAACGCCAGGATACCTTTCCCAATGAAGCAGGGAAATGGATCTTCCTCTTGGGATGAGGAGGAAGAACCGGGGCTCTTCCTGAGTTGTGGTGGGACCCTCGGTGTTCCTCTCGAGTGGAGACGGGTATGTCGGGGAACTTTTTGAGTTGTAGCAAGGGTGTGAAGGACCCTTTGGAGGGTTCAAGAGGGAAGGTGTGTTTTCCCCCAAGACACTGCAGTGGAAAAGGGCTTCATCTCACGTTGAGGGGAGAATCCTGGTTTTTCTCAAGTTGCAGCAGGAAACCTGGAGTTCCTCTTGAGTTATGATGGGGTTCTCTGGGACCCGCTCACGTTGCCTGAGGAAAGTCCAGTCTCCATGCGAGTTGCTAGGGGCCTCTCGGGATTCCTCTCCAGTCGGTGTCAGGTCCTGGTCCTCATCTGCAGTTGAGGCCGGATCCTCAGGGTTTCTCTCTAGTGCTGACATGGATCTCGGGGTTCCTATGGAGTTTCAACAGGGGAGTCAGGCCTCGTCTCATGTGGAATCATGTAAGTCTGCTTTCCTCTCAAGCTGTAATGGTAGTGTCATACTTCCTGTCGAGTTGACATAGTGATCTGTTGCTTTCTCTCGAGTTGCCACAGGGCTGTCACACATACCATCGTGTTGTCAGTCGATACTCGGGGTGACAGTCAAGTCATTACAGGTTAATCAGGTGTATCTGGGGTGGATTGGGACATCGGGTTCTTTTGGAATGGTGGCACGACCCCGGAGTTCCTTTCGACTTTCAACTTGAGACCGCCTCCTCTTTAGGGGTGACAGGAACGCCGGGATTCCTTTCCCGAAGAAGCAGGGAAATGGACTCTCATCTCGAGATAAGGAGGGGGAAACCGGGCTCTTCTTGATTTGTGGTGGGACTCTCGGTGTTCCTCCTCAGTGGAGACGGGTATTTCGGGGAACTTCTTTGGTTGCATCAAGGGTGTCAAGGACCCTTTCGAGGCTCAAGAGGGAAGGTGGGATTTCTCTTGAGATGCCACAGCAGAAAAGGGCCTAATCTCGTGTTGAGGGGAGAATCTCCTGATTTATCTCGAGTTGTGGCAGGAAACGTGGGGTTCCTCTCGAGAGACAACGGGGACCTCAGGGACCCACTCGTGTTGACTCAGGAAAGTCCAGTCTCCATGTGAGTTGCGAGGGGCCCCTCGGTATTCCTTTCCAATCCATGCCGGGTCCTAGGTCCTCAATCTGAAGCTGAGGCAGGACACTCAGGGTTCCTCTCCAGTGATGACATGGATCTCGGGGTTCCTATGCAGTTTCCACAGGTGAGTCAGTCCTCGTCTCGTGTGGTGACATGCAAGTCCGCTTTCCTCTCGAGCTGTAACAGTAGTTTCAGGTTTCCTGTCGAGTTGACATAGGGATCTGTATCTCTCTCTTGAGGTGCCAGAGGGCTGTCACACGTGCCATAGTGTTGTGAGTCGATACTCGGGGTGACAGTCGAGTCAGTGCAGGGGAATCCAGTGTATGTGGAGTGGATTTGGACATTGGGTCTTTTGGATAGGGTGCACAACCCCTGGAGTTCCTCTCGATTTTCAAGTTGATACTGCCTCCTCTTTAGCAGCGTCAGGAATGCCGGTATTTCTTTCCCGATGAAGCAGGGAAATGGACCCTCATCTCCAATGAGGAGGGAAAAACGGGGCTCTTCTTGAGTTGTGCTGGGACCCACAGTGTTCCTCTCAAGTGGAGATAGGTATGTCGAGGATCTTCCTGAGTTGCATCAAGAGTGTCAAGGGCCCTTTCGAGGCTCAAGAGGAAAGGCGGGATTTCTCTCAAGATGACGAGAGGGAAAAGAGCCTCATCTCATATTCAGGGCAGAATCTCCTGGTTTTCTCGAGTTCCAGCAGGAAATTTGGGGTTCCTCTTGAGTTATGACAGGGACCTCAAGGACCCGTTTGTGTTGCCTCAGGAAACTCCAGTCCCCATGCGAGTTGCGAGGGGCCTCTCAGGATTCCTCTCCAGTCGATGCCGGGTCCTAGGTCCTCATCTGGAGCTGAGGCCACAACCTCAAGTTTCCTCTCCAGTGCTGACATGGATCTCAGAGTTCCTATGGAATTTCCGCAGGGAAGTCAGCCCTCATCTAGTATGGAGACATGCAAGTCCGCTTCCCTCTAGAGCTGTAACAGTAGTGTCAGGCTTCCTGTCGAGTTGACACAGTGATCTGTGGCTTTCTCTCGAGGTGTCACAGGGCTATCACAGGTGCCATCATTTGCTGAGTCGATACTCGGGATGACAGTAAAGTCAGTGCAGGTGAATCTGGTGTATCTTGAGTGGATTGGGACATCGGAGTCTTTTGGATAGGTGGCACAACCCCTGGAGTTCCTCTCGACTTTCATGTTGACACCGCCTCCTCTTGAGGTGCTACGGGAATGCCGGGATTTCTTTCGCAACGATGCAGGGAAATGGTCCCTCATGTTGAGATGACGTGGGAAAACCAAAGAACTTCTTGAGATGTGGCAGGACCCTCGGTGTTCCTCTTGAGTGGAGACGGGTATGTCGGGGAACTACGTGAGTTGCATCAAGGATGTCAAGGAGCCTTTCGCGGCTCAAGAGGGAAGGTGGGATTTCTCTCGAGATGCCGCAGCGGAAAAGGGCCTATTCTCGCGTTGAGGGGAGAATCTCCTGGTTTTTCTCGAGTTGCGGCAGGAAACTTGGGGTTCCTCTGGAATTACTACGGGACCTCAGGGACCCGCTCATGTTGCCTCAGGAAAGTCCAGTCACCATGCCAGTTGCGAGGGGCTTCTCAGGATTCCTCTCCAGTTGGTACCAGATTCCGGAGCTCAGGCCAGAACCTCAGGCTTCCTCTCCAGTGCTGACATGGATCTCGGGGATCCTATGGAGTTTCAACAGGGGACTCAGGCCTGTCTCGTGTGGAGACATGCAAGTCCGCTTTCCTCTCGAGCTGTAACCTTATTATCAAGCTTCCTGTTGAGTTGACATAGGGATCTGTGGCTTTCTCTCTAGGTGCCACAGGGCTGTCACACGTGCCAGCATGTTGTGAGTCAATACTCGGGATGACAGTCCAGTCAGTGCAGAGAAATCCAGTGTATGAGGAGTGTATTGGGACATCAGTGTCTTTTGGAATGGTACACAACCCCTGGAGTTCCTCTCGACTTTCAAGTTGAGACCGACTACTCTTGAGGTGTGACAAGAATGCTGGGATTTCTTTCCTGACGAAGTAGGGAAATGGACCTTCATCTCGAGATGAGGAGGGAAAAACGGGGCCCTTCTTTACTTGTGGCAGGACCCTCAGTGTTCCTCTCGAATGGAGACGGGTATGTCGGGGAATTTCTTGAGTTGCATCAAGTGTGTCAAGGAGCCTTTTGAGGCTCAAGAGGGAAGGTGGGATTTCTCTCAAGATGCCGCAGCGGAAAAGGGCTTAATCTCGCATTGAGGGGAGAATCTCCTAGTTTTTCTCAAGTTGCAATAGGAAACTTGGAGTTCTTCTAGAGTTACTACAGGGGTCTCAGGAACCCGTTTGTGTTGCCTCAGGAAATTCCAGTCTCCATGCCAGTTGCGAGGGGCCTCTCGGGATTCCTCTCCAGTCAGTGCCAGGTCCTAGGTCCTCATCTGGAGCTGAGGCCGGTACCTCAGGGTTCCTCTCCAGTGCTGACATGGATCACGGGATTCCTACAGAGTTTCAACAGGGGAGTCAGGCCTCGTCTCATGCAGAGACCTGGAAGTTTGCTTTCCTCTCGAGATGTAACGGTAGTGTCAAGCTTCCTGTCGAGTTGACATAGGGATCTCTGTCTTTCTCTCGAGGTGCCACAGGGCTGCCACACCTGCAATCATGTTTCGAGTTGATACTCAGGGTGACAGTCGAGTGAGTGCCTAGGAATCCGGTNTCATGCGGAGACCTGGAAGTTTGCTTTCCTCTCGAGATGTAACGGTAGTGTCAAGCTTCCTGTCGAGTTGACATAGGGATCTCTGTCTTTCTCTCGAGGTGCCACAGGGCTGCCACACCTGCAATCATGTTTCGAGTTGATACTCAGGGTGACAGTCGAGTGAGTGCCTAGGAATCCGGTGTATCTGGAGTGGATTGGGATATCATGGTCTTTTTGAATTGCGGCATGACCCCTGGAGTTCCTCTCGTGCCACGATCCAAAACGGGAGATCCCACCCATGACAAGGTCATGTGGAAGAGACCTGATAAGCAAGGCTTCAGGACTCGATGGACCCCCGAGACCTGCTCGAGCATCTACCCCTAAACCAGAATCTGTCTGTCTTACTATTTTATGCCTTTCACCAGCACTTCTGACATTAACAGTGGGCTTCCCCGACCACCTTTCTCTGGAGAAAATCAACTTAGGGCTGTAACTAGTAAGTCTCCAAGACATGAAAGAATATTTCATATCAAACCCCCCTGTTAGCATTCTAACTTGCTTGGCATGCTTATCCAGACTCTTGCAGCTATGCATGTTATTATTCACAGCCTCCCAACCGTGAGAGGCACAGGAAGCCTAAAACAGTCTAAAAATATAGAGCCTTTCAAAGTGTTAGAAGCTATTAGAGAAGTGCTGGTGTAGGATTTCATTGCTGAGCCAATGCTTGCTGCTAAGTTCCTATATCTCTTATCCACTGTGCATCTGGGACTGCATTAGTTAACATAGTTGGAATGTAAGAAAAACAAGTGTAGCCTTGAAATTAACCACACCAGACCTTTGAGCTAATTGGTTCTTTCTTTGTTGTAACTCACTGCACCTTTGCTCCGTGAGAAATGTAACTCTGCTTATTACCTTCTGAGGCTGACATAGATTAGAAATAAAAAGAAAAAACATTTCAAGGGAAAATAAGTTTTCTGGTTGAGCAGCCTTTATCAAAAGAGGGTCATAAAATGTCCACAGGCCTCCAAGGCCAGAAAATGTACACAACATTGTTTATGGGAAAGGTATGCAGAAAAATTCCTGGTTTTGATAAAGAAAAAAGAGATGTAATGTTTGGGCTGACTCTGTACGACTTTGCATCTTTCATTTCCCTCTATGTACAAATCAAGGTGTGAAAGTTCCTTTTGATAATAAAGTTACGAACCTCACTCACCGAAGCTTGGTCACCCCGTGTCAATCATTCTGTCTCTCTCCCTTTCTCCCTCTACCTCCCTCTCTTTTTCAGGCTAATCCCTTGGAGTACAGACACTCTCTGCATTCACGTTCTTGCCTGGGCTTCTAAGACCCGATGGAGAAGGTGCTGTGCGTCTTCATTCTAGGAAGAAGGCACTCTGCATCTTCAATCCGCCAAGAGGGCGCCTGCTGCCTCCGTGAACAAAGCAAGTCCCCTATCTGTGTCTTTATTGGCTTTCTGTGTAAACCAAGGAATATCAACCTCTTTCTCCACTATTTCCTTATCTGCAACATTCTTCTTTATCTCTCTCTAAATCTCTTCACCTACTCCGTCTCTCTGGAGTGTTCCCCTGGATCCTGCTGGGGCTGGACCATGGCACTCTCAAGCTTCCAGTTGAGACCACCTCCTCTTGAGGTGTGACAGGAACGCCCAGATTCCTTTCCTGATGAAGCAAGGAAATGGACCTTCACCTCGAGATGAGGAGGGAAAAATGGGGCTCTTCTTGAGTTGTGGCGGGACACTTGGTGTTCCTCTCAAGTGGAGGCTGTTATGTAGGGGAAATCCTGAGTTATATCAAGGTTTTCAAGGACCCTTGCAAGTCTCAGAGGGAAGGTGGGGTTTCTCTTGAGACGATGCAGCAGAAAAAGGCCTCATCTCGCGTTGAGGGGAGAATCTCATGCTTTTTCTCCGTTGTGGCAGGAAACTTGGAGTTCCTCTTGAGTTACAACAGGGACGTCAGGGACCTGCTTGTGTTGCCTCAGGTAACACATGTCCCCATGAGACGTGTGAGGGGCCTCTCAGGATTCCTCTCCAGGTGGTGCAGGACCCAAGTCCTCATCTCGAGTTGAGCCTGGAGCCTCAGGGTTCCTCTCCAGTGCTGACATGGAACTCAGGGTTCCTATGGAGTTTCTACAGGGGAGTCAGGCCTCGTCTCATGTGGAGACATGCAAGTCCACTTTCCTCTCGAGCTGTAAATGTAGTGTCAGGCTTCCTGTAGTGTTGACATAGGAATCTGTGGCTTTTTCTCAGGTGCCACAGGGTTGTCACACATGCCATTGTGTATTGAGTCGATATTTGGGGTCACAGTCGAGTTAGTGCAGGGGAAACAGGTTTATCTGGAGTGGACTTGGATTTGGGTCTTTTTGAATTGTGGCACAACCCCTGGAGTTCCTTTCGAGTTTCAAGTGGAGACCACCTCCTCTTGAGATGCGACGGGTATGCTGGGATTCCTTTCCCGAAAAGCAGGGAAATGGACCCTCATCTCGAGATGAGGAGGGAAAAAAGGCTCTTCTTGGGTTGTGGCGGGACCCTCGGTGTTCCTCTCAAGTAGAGACTGGTATGTCGGGGAACTTCTTGAGTTGTGTCAAGGGTGTCAAGGACCCTTGTGAGGCTCAAGAGGGAAGGTGGGACACCACAGCAAAAAAAGAGCTTCATCTCACGTTGATGGGAGAATCTCCTGGTTTTTCTCGAGCTGTGACAGGTAACGTGGGGTTCCTCTTGAGTTACGACGGAGACCTCATGGACCCGCTCGTGTTGCCTCAGGAAAGGCCAGTCTCCATGTGAATTTCGAGGGGCCCCTTGGGATTACTCTCCTGTCAGTGCTGGGGCCGAGGTCCTCAATTGAAGGTGAGGCCTGAACCTCAGGTTTCCTCTCCAGTGCTGACATCGATCTCAGTGTTCCTATGGAGTTTCAACAAGGGAGTCAGTCCTCGTCTCATGTGGAGACATGCAAGTCCGCTTTCCTCTCTAGCTGTCAAAGTAGTGCCAGGCTTCTTGTCTAGTTGACATAGGGATCTGTCACTTTCTCTCAAGGTGCCACAGGGCTGTCACACATGCCATTGTGTTTCGAGTTGGTAGTCGGAGTGACAGTTGAATCAGTGCAAGGGAATAAGGTGTATATGAAGTGGATTAATACATCGGGGTCTTTTTGAATTGTGGCACAACCCCTGGAGTTCCTCTCGAGTTTCAAGTTGAGACTGACTCCTCTTGAGGTGCAACAAGAATGCCTGGATTCCTTTCCCGACGAAGCAGAGAAATGGACCCTCATCTCGAGACGAGGAGGGAAAAATGGGGCTCTTCTTGGATTGTGGTGGGACACTGGGGATTCCTCTGGAGTGGATACGGTTATGTCGGGGAACTTCTTGAGTTGCATCAAGGGTGTCAAGGACCCTTTTGAGGCTCAAGAGGGAAGGTGGAATTTCTCTCGAGACGCAGCAGCAGAAAAGGGCCTATCCTCGCGTTGAGGGGAGAATCTCCTGGTTTTTCTCGAGTTGTGGCAGGAAACTTAGGGTTCCTCTCGAGTTACAACGGGGATGTCAGGGACCGCTCATATTGCCTCAGGAAAGTCCAGTTTCCATGCCAGTTGCCAGGGACTTATAGGGATTCCTCTCCAGTCGATTCCTGAGCCAAAGACCACATCTGGAGTTGAGGCCAGGACCACAGGGCTCCTCTCCAGTGCTGACATGGATCTTTGGGTTTCTATGGAGTTTCAACAGGGGAGTCTGGCCTCGTCTCTTGTGGAGACATGCAAGTCCGCTTTCCTCTTCAGCTGTAACAGTAGTGTCAGGCTTCCTGTTGAGTCGATATAGGGATCTGTGTCTTTCTCTTGAGGTGCCACAGGGCTGTCACTCCTGTCATAGAGTTTTGAGTTGATACTCAGGGTGACAACTGCCGGGGTCCAGACCCGGTGGATCCAGGGAATTTGAAGCAAGGACGTATTCGACATGAAGACTTATTTACTCAGAGATATAAAGAGAGATTAGGAAAAAATAGTGTAGTAGGAAAATTAGTGTAGAAAAGATGCTGAATAACTTGGTTTACGCAGAAAACCAGTAAAACTCCAAGACAAAGAGTCTGCACCATCTATGTAGGCCATCGGCGCCCACTTGGATAGCAGAGGGTGCCCCACCTTGGGCTCCTTCTCTTGTGGGTCTTAGAAGCCAGAGCAAGTAAGTAGACATGGTGAGCCTCCACACTCCAGATGGGAATTCAGCCAGAAAAAGAAAAAGACAAAACGGGGGAAAACAGTCTTTCCAGGAACTGGTCCTTTTCTTTATTTTCCAGGTCTAATTTTATACTTAAATGTGTTCTCAGCATATCTTTGTTCTTACAAGGGTCTTACATTTGTTTTACAATATCTTCTGGTCTGGAGACTGATTAACATTTTATGGTCCCACCGTTCTTTCTATTGATAAAGGTTAATTGATCAGAGAAATTGTTTCTCCTTAAGATCTACTTAGTCTTAAGATAGTGATAAAGTTACATCTTTACATGGCAAGGACACAATGATTTATAACAAAGAAAGAGTATAATGATCTATAACAAAAAAGAAAATTCATTAACTCACAAAGTCTAGTATTGTTAACATCAAAACTACTATATTTCTTTTTCTACATTCTAATTACATTGATTAACATTCTCCCAGGTGCCAAGGTTATGGAGGCCTGGCAACAATCATTAACTCAGCAATGAAACCCTGCACCAACATGATTTCTAACTAACTCGCTAATACTATACTAACAATTTTCTAACTTCTCAAAAGAATCTGTTTTTAGAAAGTTTAAAGCACCTCACACCTCTCTCTGTTTGGAGGCTGTAAACAATCACATGTGGCTGGATAATCCTGTCAGGCAGGCTAGAGAGCCATTTGGAGGAGTTTTTGGACCACGCCCAGGAGATTTATTAGCTGGAGTCTTAAGTTAACTCCTTTACAGAGATAGGTGGTGAGGGATAGCCCCCCATAATGTCAGATGTATACGTGAAACGCATAATGCAGCAAGACAGGCAAACTCTGGTTCTTGGGGCAGATGCACGAGCAGATTTAGCGAGGCTCCCTTAAGGCTGGCTCGCCTTTGCCTGTCAGGCCCCTTAACCTCATGACCTTTGCATGGGCGGGACTCCTCATGCCGGCTCCTGGCATCTCCTCCTTTTTTATTTCTTAATACAGCCAGATGTAGTTCAGTCGCGAGTTTCTGAAGCTCTGCTGAAGAATCCTGACAATGCAAGGGAGAATGATTATGAGGAGCAAGATTAGCACACCCACAGCAACATAACTAAAAACAGTAGACAGAATAGTCTTTCCAAAAACGAAGTTAGAGAATGTATGAAAAAAGTCATTGGCTGCTCCTGCAGCAGTAAAATCCAATCGAGAGTGTTCCAAGGTCTGTATCTGATTATGAAGTTTCCCTAAGTGCAGGCCAATGTCAGAGCTGTTCCAAACACCTGAAATATGATTTTGAATTTTTCCCATTCATAATGTCTCTCATTTACTTTCAAGGATGTCACATATATCCACCAGTAGTTAGCGTGGCATGACAGCACCATTTTTAATTTTAGGGCTTGCAGCTCAGTCCCAATATGTATTATTGCCTCTTTAGATTTAAGGGCCTAGATCTGATAGATAGAGTGCCTGATGAACTATGGAATGAGGTTCGTGACATTATACAGGAGACAGGGATCAAGACCATCCTCATGGAAAAGAAATGCAAAAAAGCAAAAGGGCTGTCTGGGGAGGCCTTACAAATAGCTCTGAAAAGAAGACAGGTGAAAAGCAAGGGAGAAAAGGAAAGATATAAGTATCTGAATGCAGAGTTCCAAGGAAGAGCAAGAAGAGATAAGAAAGCCTTCTTCAGCGATCAATGCAAAGAAATAGAAGGAAAGAACAGAATGGGAAAGACTAGAGATCTCTTCAAGAAAATTAGAGATATCAAGGGAACCTTTCATGCAAAGGTGGCCTCAATAAAGGACAGAAATGGAATGGACCTAACAGAAGCAGAAGATATTGAGAAGAGGTGGCAAGAATACACGGAAGATAGTACAAAAAAGATCTTCACGACCCAGATAATCATGATGGTGTGATCACTCATCTAGAGCCAGACATCCTGGAATGTGAAGTCAAGTGGGCCATAGAAAGCATCACTACGAACAAAGCTAGTGGAGGTGATGGCATTCCAGTAGAACTATTTCAAATCCTGAAAGATGATGCTGTGAAAGTACTGCACTCAATATGCCAGGAAATTTGGAAAACAGCAGTGGCCACAGGCCTGCAAAAGGTCAGTTTTCATTCCAATTCCAAAGAAAGGCAATGCCAAAGAATGCTCAAACTACCACGCAATAGCACTCATCTCACATGCTAGTAAAATAATGCTCAAAATTCTCCAAGTCAGGCTTCAGCAATACGTGAACCATGAATGTCCAGATGTCCAAGCTGGTTTTAGAAAAGGCAGAGGAACCAAAGATCAAATTGCCAACATCTGCTGGATCATGGAAAAAGCAAGAGAGTTCCAGAAAAACATGTATTTCTGCTTTACTGACTATGCCAAAGCCTTTGATGGTGTGGATCACAATAAACTGTGGAAACTTCTGAAACAGGTGGGAATACCAGACCACCTGACCTGCCTCTTGCGAAATCTGTATGCAGGTCAGGAAGCAGCAGTTAGGACTGGGCATGGAACACCAGACTGGTTCCAAACAGGAAAAGGAGTACGTCAAGGCTGTATATTGTCACCCTGCTTATTTAACTTCTATGCAGAGTACATCATGAGAAATGCTGGGCTGGAAGAAACACAAGCTGGAATCAAGATTGCCAGGAGAAATATCAATAACCTCAGATATGCAGATGACACCACCCTTTATGGCAGAAAGTGAAGAACTAAAGAGCCT
>SJXO01006970.1:77325-89293 GCA_006408615.1 Connochaetes taurinus
GGGAGAAATATCAATAACCTCAGATATGCAGATGACACTACCCTTATGGCAGGAAATGAAGAGGAACTAAAAAGCCTCTTGATGAAAGTGAAAGTGGAGAGTGAAAAAGTTGGCCTAAAGCTCAACATTCAGAAAACGAAGATCATGGCATCCTATCCCATCACTTCATGGGAAATAGACGGGGAAACAGTGGAAACAGTGTCAGACTTTATTTTGGGGGGCTCCAAAATCACCGCAGATGGTGACTGCAGCCATGTAATTAAAAGAAGCTTACTCCTTGGAAGAAAAGTTATGACCAACCTAGATAGTATTTTCAAAAGTAGAGACATTACTTTGCCGACTAAGGTCCGTCTACTCAAGGCTATGTTTTTTCCTGTGGTCATGTATGGATGTGAGAGTTGGACTGTAAAGAAGACTGGGCGCCAAAGAATTGATGCTTTTGAACTGTGGTGTTGGATAAGACTCTTTAGAGTCCCTTGGACTGCAAGGAGATCCAACCAGCCCATTCTGAAGGAGATCAGCCCTGGGATTTCTTTGGAAGGAATGATGCTAAAGCTGAAGTTCCAGTGCTTTGGGCACCTCATGCGAAGAGTTGACTCACTGGAAAAGACTTTGCTGCTGGAAGGGATTGGGGGCAGGAGGAGAAGTGGATGACAGAGGATGAGATGGCTGGATGGCATCACTGACTCAATGGACACGAATCTGAGTGAACTCCTGGAGTTGGTGATGGACAAGGAGGCCTGGCGTGCTGTGATTCATGGGGTCACAAAGAGTCAGACACGACTGAGCAAGTGAACTGAGCTGAACTAAGGCATCTACCCTCATCTCTAGTTTCCTGTCTATAATTTTCTGTGTTGCCAGCGTTAAAGAGATATTTTTAAACATAGTATCAACATATTGGGCAGTATGCACTTGTTGAGTCAATGATATTGCTGCCACAGTAATAGAAGTGATGGTGGCTATTAAAGCTGATATCCCTAAAATAAGTAAGCCCACAAATCGCCGTTGTCACATCAATTCCTGTAGTTGTTGTAACACAGCAAGACCATAATTATCATACCAATGAGTAGTTACAGTTTCAGGTATCATGAGATAGACTGGACGTTTCAACACTACAAAAGAGCAAACATTGTACTGAGGGGTTAAACAAGATGAAAGCATACGTTGTTCATAAGTCACTACATTGGGTCCACCAGTGAAATTCACTTGTACATTGTTTCCCATAATTGTTGACAAAGAGAAAGACATAAGGAGAGGGTAGACAAGCTAAAATAGAGTAAATAGAATTATTTTTTCCTCCTCCTGGTATTCTGTAATCAATCCTTCAGTTATAAGTACAAGATTTCCAAATCGGATACCCTGAATGATCATTTACAGTGTTCCATATGACATCTGAGGGAGCAAGTGAGGAGGTCCTGAGACACCAGCCTGCGGACTTGCTGGAGCTTGTGCTGCAGAAGCTCTGTCAGTCCCTCTGGGATCTCAAAGTTTATCTTGCCTCTCCTGCTGGCAGACGCCTGGGCACCGCCCTCACTCCCTCGCTGAACCCGCCTCAGGCTCAGTGGCGGCCAAGCGAGCACAGATGCTGGCAGGGTTACCAGCTGCGAGCGTGGAACACTGGGCCCCGGCAGCCAGGCTGGCCCCGCCCATGGCTCCCGGTGTGCGGCTGTTCTGTGTGGCGGTGGCGGCAGGGGTAGAGGAGTGCCCTTCCTCTCTTGTGGTCGAGGCAATGGGGGAACCAGGTGCCTGGGGGTCTGTGACATGACAAATCAGTCTGTCCGGGATCCAAATTGGTGAATCTGCATCCTGTGGAAAAATACAAGCACATCCTTGGCCTCTAGTTAATAATGGGTCAGGACCCCTCCATTGTCCAGAGAGGAGGTCCTTCGATTTCACCAACGGCTTTGCATTTTGTTGCTCCAGACACCAATGACGAAGCATTGCAGTAGCTCCAGATTAATCATCATTTAAATTATTTATTACAAAAAGAACATGTTGTAAAATCTGATAGGGAGAACTATATGTAAATTTCCCTTCTTTTAATTTTTGAATTTGGATTTTAGTGTTTGGTGTGCTCTTTCCACAGTGGTTTGTCCCTGTGGATTATAAGGGATGCCTGTGTTATGTTTAATTTGAAACTTTGTACAAAATTCCTGAAAAGACTTAGAAGTGTAAGCAGGAGCATTATCAGTTTTTAAAGCTTTTGGCAGACCCAAATATGAAAAACAGGTAAAGAGATGTTGTATTACATCCTTATAAGAAGCTTTTCCATTAGCCGACCTGTCAGTAAAAGCTATCTGAGCATCTGGAATAGGGAACTGTTTGCATCTAACAGGAAAAATGACTGGGTGTCTAGATATAAAATTTAACAAGACATGTGAGAGTAAATGATGCAAGATTTGACCACAATAGTTTCTTATAGCAATCTGCCAATCTTCATCAAACATTAGAAGTGCGTCAAGCTGTTCATTGTTGTATGGAATTACAATCTCTGCTGGCTCTTTCCCAAACAATTCAATGCTCCGTTTCCTTCCTTTTAATATCAACATTGCTATCAAGCCTGGGTAAGAAGCCACTACTTTTTTAGCTTGGGCAGGAAGATGAACCCATTATAGGGGGCCGTTTTGCAATAAAACTCCCATAGGTGCAGTTGGAGTAGTTAGGCAAAAGAACTGCCAGTTTGCTGCTAAATCAATTCTTTTTACATAGCTATCAGATAAAGCTGCTTCTACTTTGCCTAGAGCCTCCCGAGCCTAAGCAATTAATTGTCTTTTAGAAGTTGGATAGGGATCCCCATGTAAAATATTTAAAAAGAGGCTTTAATTCAGCAGTGGTTAATTTTAAATAAGGTCTAATCCAGTTAATATCACCTAAAAGTTTCTGATAATCATTTAAAGTAACAAGACGGTCTTTTCTCAATTGCAGCGGGGCATGAGTCACAGTTTCTGAATTGATAATCCTTCCTAAGTAAGTTATGGGTGGATTGATTTGAATTTTTTCTGGGGCAATTTTTAGACCTCTGTCTGTCAATGCCTGGGTCAGATCCTGGAGGACAGCTTGCAAATGAGCTCTATAAGGATGAGCTATTAAAATATCATCCATATAGTGAATCATATATACCTGTTGATATTTAGATCTAATATCCTCCAAAGCGGCATTGACAAGGTTTTGACATAAGGTAGGGCTATTTTTCATTCCCTGAGGTAACACTTTCCATTGAAATCTTAAATAAGGCTGTTTAAGATTTTCTGATGGCAGACTAAAGGCAAATCACTTTTTACCTTCAGTATTTAAAGGAATGGTGAAAAAAAACAATCTTGTAAATCAATTACAATTATATTATATCCTTCTGGAACGCCTACTGGGGAAGGGAGCCCAGGTTGTAAGGCTCCCATATCCTCCATGGTGGCATTAATTGCTCTCAAATCCTGTAAAAGTCGCCATTTACCAGATTTTTTCTTAATGACAAAAATAAGAGTGTTCCAGGGGCTATTGGAGGGCTAAATATGTCCCAGTTGTAGTTGTTCAAAGATTAACATTTTAGCTGCCAGTAATTTTTCTTTGGAGAAGGCAATGGCACCCCACTCCAATACTCTTGCCTGGAAAATCCCATGGGGGAGGAGCCTGGTAGGCTGCAGTCCATGGGGTCTCGAAGAGTCAGAAATGACAGAGCGACTTCACTTTGACTTTTCACTTTCATGCATTGGAGAAGGAAATGGCAACCCACTCCAGTGTTCTTGCCTGGAGAATCCCAGGGATGGGGGAGCCTGGTGGGCTGCCGTCTCTGGGGTTGCGCAGAGTCGGACATGACTGTAGCGACTCAGCAGCAGCAGCAGCAGCAGCAGCAGCAGCAATTTTTCTTTAGGTATAGGCCATTGTTCCACCCACACTGGGCCCTGAGATTTCCGTGTAATGGGGTCGGCAGCAAAAACAATGGCCTCCATTATAAATTTGGGTACCCCAATCTAGTACGTAGCTGTCAAGGAGTTGGGCAAATTGGCTCAATTATTCCTGTCTGTTGTTTACCTAATCCTTTTGATGGATCATAGCCCATCTGCAGCATTTGAAAGGTCACTTTATCATCAGGGCTAAAAAGCAGCACTCCCATTTAAGACAGCACATCCCTCCCCCACAGAGTAAAGGGGAGCAAAGGGACTACATACGGTTGGAAAGTTCCACAGGTATCCTCAAAACGCCAATCTAATATTTTTGCACTTTAGCTACTGTGGGAGCTTGAGGGCAAATGAAACAAAATTTGACCCCTGAAATCTATCAGGGCAACTTTCCAGTCATCACTGTTTTGTAAAAGACTTGCAGTTGATCCTTATTGAATGGAATTACTATATTTGCTACTTCTTTTCCAAAAAGTTCCACACTTCTTTTTCTTCCTTTTATAATTAATGTGCCACCAAGCTGGGATATGATAAAACTATTTTTCTTGGGGTCACTGGTAGATGGAACCAATGGGCCTTCTTGTCACAAGCATCCTGTAGGTGTATGCTTTGTGGCAAGAATAATTTAATCTCATCTTTTGGTAATATTAATCCTAATTAACAGATCATTTAAAGCCTCATCCACTTTAACAAGAGCCGACTCTGTCTCACTAGTCAACTTTCCCTTAGAACTGGGATTAGGATCGCTTTTTAAGCAATCAAACAAAAGGCTTTAAATCCACAGTAGTCAGTTTTAAATGTGGGCATATCCAATTAATATCCCCTAATAATTTCTGGAAATCATTTAAAGTTAGTAAACAATCTCTCTGCAGCTTAAAAGGGTCATTATCAGTTTTCAAAGCTTTTGGCAGACCTAAATATAAGAAGAAAGTAAAGAGGTGTTGCACATCTTTATAAGCTTTTCCAGTTATCCTTTTGTAACCTAAATCTGGTCTATAGCTTTTTAGGTGACAAGCAACCATCTAAACTTTGATTGAATACCTCCAGCAATGGGGAACTCACTACTCTCCAAGGTTTTAAACTCTCCCTCATCTTTTCCTCTGCAGCACCCCCACTCCGCATACCACTTTCTCTAATCCCACCAACTCATTTTCAGTAGTATGTGTTGGCCAGGAGCTGGGCCAGTAAAGATCTTTTAAAGGCCTAGAAGCTGTAAATTCCTGCACCAAAAAAGCTAGATCACTAGATCTAAATCCTCTGTGGCTCCTAGCTTAAGAAGTCAAGGTTTTTCTCGTCTGATAATAAGGTAAAAGCAAAAGCTGTACTATTCTTTGATCTTTATCAATTTGCACAGTTTTAGTAGGTTGTGAGATCAAAACTTTAATTTCCCCAGTATATCAGAATCTACTACACCAGGCACCGCTGAAATTCTTTGAAAAGAAAGCAAGCTACGCCCTAGCACAAGTACTACAATGCCCTCAGGCAGGGGATTAGCCGCTCCCATTGGAATCTGAGTAACTGGCACATCAAGGGTTAATATTGTTGCGGTGGCGAAACTGAAGTCTAGTCCTGAGCTAACTGGGGTTGATTGGCGTGGCTTGTTGTCTCTGTTTAGCAGGACATTGCCGGCAAAAATGCCCCCAATTGGCCACAAGAGAAACATTTTTTATTTGGAAAATCCTTTTTATCACGATTATTTTTCTTTCTTTTTCTCTTTTTTCTTTTTCTTTCTCTCTCTCTCTCTTTTTTTTTTTTGTTTTTTGTTTTTTGTTTTTTGGCCTGGGTGAGGCCCCCCGAGGGGGTTTTCTGCAAGCAGCAGGCTCTGTATATTATGTATGCGTCTGCTTTAAAAATCTCCTTTGTTTTTTTAAAAAAAAAAAAAAGTCCCTATCTTTTTCAACCTTAGGCAATGTTCTGGGAGGCTTTGGGGGCAAGCGGAGGTGTCGGTGGTTGCCTTAAATCAGATAAATTTTTAAAGGTTTGTGTAGAGGGGGAGGGGGCTTGCCAGGGCGCCCGGCCACAGCATCCTGAAAGTCCTCTCCTTCCTTGGGAGGTAGAGCAGAGTCTCCCTCCTTTTCTTTGTAAATGGCAGAAAATATGACCTGCATAGAAGCTGGAGACCCACTACCAGCCACCGCTATAGCCTCTCCCATAGGCTATCTAACAGCCTCATGACAGGGGTCCAGAACATTTTAAATCATATTCCACAGAGCAAAAGCATTTACAGGCCCATGAAAAGTATAATAAGTTTTTAGCTGTTTTCCTAGCTTCACCCAAGTATCTAAATTAACAGTGCCCTTTTCTGGAAACCAAGGACATTGTTCTTACACAAATTTTAAAAAGGATTTGAACACTAGCCTTTTTAAGTTTAATTTCTCTTTTGTTTAACAGTTGCAAAATTAGTTCTATAAAGAGTTGTTGTTCTTTTGACTCACTGTTATCCGTGTCAGAAAATTAAGATTTAGTAAAGAAGGTTTAGTTTATTCCTTGTCAAAGATTTTACCTTTGTCAAGGGGGGTTTCTTTCCAACCCATAAAAGTCTGCCTTGTCAAGGTTTCTACCATTGACCCTTCACTAAGCGGGGGGGGGGGGGGGGGGNCACTGTTCTTGTACAAATGAAAAAAATGAATGAATGTTAGTTTTCTTAACCTTAATTCCTCTTTTACTTAACCCAACTGCAAGATTACTCTTATAAAAAGCTGTCTTTCTTTTGACTCACTGTTACCCATGTCGGAAAATTAAGATTTAGTAAAGAAGGTTTAGTTTCTTTCTTGTCAAAGTTTTTACCTTTGTCAAGGGGGTTTTCTTTCAACCCATAGAAATTCTGCCTTGTCAAGCTTTCAACCCCTGCCAAGGGGGGTTTCTTTCAACCCGTCTACCTTTCACTAAGGGGGGGGGGGGTTCTTTCAACCTGTCGGTTTCTTTCAACCCTTAAAACACTTCCCACTCCTTTTCACCCTACCTATCTTATGCAGGGGACTCCGCAACACCCTGAGTGAGGTCCTATCCATCCCGAGTTTCTGAGCGCTTCTGAGACCTACCTTCGAATAGCCTGTTCCAGGCACCACTTGCTGGGGTCTGGCCCCGGGGGATCCAGGGAATTCGAAGCAGGGACGGAGTCAGTGAGGAAAGACTTATATACTCAGAGATATAAAGACAGATTAGGAAGGAATAGTGTAGTAGGAAAATTAGTGTAGAAAAGATGCTGAATAACTTGGTTTAAGGGGAAAACCAATAAAACTCCAAGACAAAGAGTCTGCACCACCTACGTAGGCCACTGGCGCCTGCTTGAATAGTGGAGGGTGCCCCGCCTTGGGCTCCCTCTCCCGTGGGTCTTAGAAGCCAGAGCAAGTAAGTAGACATGGTGAGCCTCCACGCTCCAGATGGGAATTCAGCCAGAAAATGAAAAAGACAACACAAGGGAAACCAGTCTTTCCAGGAACTTGTCCTTTTCTTTATTTTCCAGGTCCACTTTTATACTTTTAGTTGTACATAGAGATAAATGTGTTCTCAGCATATTTTTGTTCTCACAAGGGTCTTACGTTTGTTTTACAATATCTTCTGGTCTGGAGACCGATTAACATTTTATGGCCCCACCTTTCTTTCTATTGATAAAGGTTAATCGATCAGAAAACTTGTTTCCCCTTAAGATCTACTTAGTCTTAAGATAGTGATAAAGTTACATCTTTGCATAGCAAGGACACAATGATTTATAACAAAGAAAGAGGAGTACAGTGATATATAACAAAAGAGAAAATTCATTAACTCAAAAGTCTACTATTGCTAAAATCAAAACTACTATATTTCTTTTTCTAAATTCCAATTACATTAACATTCTCCAAGGTGCCAAGGATATGGAGGCCTGGCAACAATCATTAACTCAGCAATGAAACCCTGCACCGACATGATTTCTAACTAATTCACTAATACTATACTAACAATTCTCTAACTTCTCAAAAGAATCTGCTTTTAGAAAGTTTAAAGCATCTCCTGCCTCTCATGGTTGGGAGGCTGTAAACAATCACATGTGGCAGGTAGTCCTGTCAGGCAGGCTAGAGAGCCATCGGAGGAGTTTTTGGACCACGCCCAGGAGATTTATTAACTGGAGTCTTAAGTTAACTCCTTTACAGAGAGAGGTGGTGGGAGATAGCCCCCCGTAATGTCAGAAGGATAGGTGAAAGGCATAATGCAGCAAGGCAGGCAAACTCTGGTTCTTGGGGCAGATGCATGAGCAGATTTAACGAGGCTCCCTTAAGGCCCGACTCATCTTTGCCTGTCAGGCCCCTTAACCTCATGAACATTGCCATGGGTGGGACTACTCATGCCAGCTCCCGGCAGACAGTCCAGTCAGTGCAGGGGAATCAGGTTAATCTGGAGTGGATTGGGACTTTGGGGTCTTTTTGAATTGTGGCACAACCCCTGAAGTTCCATTCGAGTTTCAAGTAGAGACCACCTCCTCTTGAGGTGCCACGGGAATGCCAGGATTCCATTCCTGACGAAGGACAGAAACGGACCCTCATCTCGAGCTGAGGAGGGAAAAACGGGGCTCTTCTTGAGTTGTGGCGGAACCCTCGGGGTTCCTCTTGAGTGGAGACGGGTATGTCGGGGAACTTCTTGAGTTGCATCAAGGGTGTCAAGGAACCTTTCGAGGTTCAAGAGGGAAGGTGGGATTTCTCTCAAGACGCCGCAGTGGAAAAGGGCCTCATCTCGTGTTGAGGGCAGAATCTTCTGGTTTTTCTCGAGTTGCAGCCGGAAACTTGAGGTTCCTCTCGAGTTACGACAGGGACCTCAGGGACCTGCTCATGTTGCCTCGGAAAGTCCAGTCTCCATGCGAGTTGTGAGGGGCCTCTCAGGATTCCTCTCCAGTTGGTGCCAGGGCCTAGGTCCTCATCTGGAGCTTAGGCCGGAACCTTAGGGTTCCTTCCAGTGCTGACATGGATCTCGGGGTTCCTATGGCGTTTCAAAAGGGAATCAGGCCTCGTCTGATAGGGAGACATGGAAGTCCGCTTTCCTCTCGAGCTGGAAAAGTAGTGTCAGGCTTCCTGTCGGGTTGACATAGGGATCGGTGGCTTTCTCTCGAGGTGCCACAGGGCTATCACACCTGCCATCGTATTTTGAGTCGATCCTCGGGGTTACAGTCGAGTCAGTGCAGGGGAAGCAGGTGTATCTGGAGTGGGTTGGGACATCAGGGTTTTTTGGAATGGTGGCACGACCCCTGGAGTTCCTCTCGACTTTCAAGTTGAGACCGCCTCCACTTGAGGTGCAACAGGAATGCCGGGATTCCTTTCCCAACGAAGCAGGGACATGGACCCTCATCTCAAGATGAGGAGGGAAAAACGGGGCTCTTCTTGATTCATGGCAGAACACTCGGGTTTCCTCTCGAGTGGAGATGGGTATGTCAGGGAACTTCTTGAGTTGCATCTGAGAGGGTAACAAGCAGGAAGGCCAGGGGTCTTCAAATGGAGGAAATAGCCTGCAAGTGTCAGACATTTTTATGTCTCTTAAGCGGCAGGAGGAAACAAACTAGTGATATTTTTTCCTTCTCTATACAAATTTAAACAGAGGTTTCTCTTAAAATTCTTTGTTGCCATGACACCTGGTTTCACCTGAAGTTAACTATTCTCAAACCTAGAGATAACCAATGCCTTTTTCTTATGGAAATGTTTATCTTAAGATATGCTAATGTACTATGCATTTACCCCAAACTGTGTCTTCAAGTCGGTTCCGCCTTTTGGCTCAGAACCTAATTGATAAACCAGTATGTTATACTCCAGTATTGTTGCTCTAATCTATGTAAATGAAACTATTTGTATGGTGATCTGCTCTTCTTCAAGATTCAAGTTAATCATTTTATGGCCCAAGATAAATAATTTGGTGCCAAGTTTATCCAAAAATACATCTTATGGGTGAGGGACCTGGTGCCATTCTAAGTTTTGAGACATTCCTTTCTTTCATTAACAGACTGCTGGTGACTATATAACATCCAGCTGAAGACTAGCAGGGGGGTACTCTTTCTGCCCCCTTCTGATGCCTATGTCAGAAGCTTTCTCTATCTCCCTTATACTTTAATAAAACTTTGTTACACAGAAGCTCTGAGCGATCAAGCCTCATCTCTAGCCCCGGATTGAATTCTTCTCCTCCAGGGGCCAAGAATCCCGGCGCCGTAATTCAACAACAACCTTTCACATCAAGGGTGTCAAGGACCCTTTTGAGGCTCAAGAGGGAAGGTGGGATTTCTCTCAAGCCTCAGCAGCAGAAAAGGGCCTCATCTCGCATTCAGGGGAGAATCTCCTGGATTTTCTCGACTTGCGGCAGGAAACTTGGGGTTCCTCTCAAGTTACGATGCGGACCTCAGGGAACTGCTCATGTTGCCTCAGGAAAGTCCAGTCTCCATGCCAGTTGCGAGGGGCTTCTCAGGATTCCTCTCCAGTCGGTGTTGGATCCTAGGTCCTCATCTGGAGCTGAGGCCGGAAGCTCAGGGTTCCTCTCCAGTGCTGACATGGATCTCGAGGTTCCTATGGAGTTTCAACAGGGGAGTCAGGCTTCGTCTCATGTGGAGACATGCAAGTCCGCTTTCCTCTTGAGCTCTAACAGTAGTGTCATGCTTCCTGTCGAGTTGACATAGGGATCTTTGGCTTTATATCGAGGTGCCACAAGGCTGTCACACATGCCATCATGTTGTGAGTTGATGCTCGGGGTGACAGTCGAGTCAGTGCAAGGGAATCAGGTGTATCTCGAGTGGATTGGGACATCGGGGTCTTTTGGAATGGTGGCATGACCCCTGGAGTTCCTCTCGACTTTCAAGTTGAGACCGCCTCCTCTTGAGCTGTGAAGGGAATGCCGGGATTCCTTTATCGACGAAGCAGGGAAATGGACCCTCATCTCAAGATGAGGAGGGAAAAACGGGGCTCTTCTTGAGTTGTGGCAGGACACAGGGTGTTCCTCTCGAGTGGAGATTGGTATGTCGCGGAACTTCTTGAGTTGCATCAAGAGTGTCAAGGACCCTTTCGAGGCTCAAGAGGGAAGGTGGGATTTCACTCGAGACACCACAGCGGAAAAGGGCCTCATCTCACGTTGAGGGGAGAATCTCCAGGTGTTTTTCGAGTTGTGGCAGAAAACTTGGGGTTCTTCTCAAGTTACAAAGGGGACCCGCTAGTGTTGCCTCAGGAAAGTCCAGTCGCCATGTGAGTTGCGAGGGGCATCTCAGGATTTCTCTCCAGTTGGTACCGGGGCCAAGGTTCTCATCTGGATTTGAGTCCAAAACCTCAAGTTTCCTCTCCAGTGCTGACATGGATCTCAGGGTTCCTATGGAGTTTCAACATGGGAGTCAGGCCTCGTCTCGTGTGGAGACATGCAAGTCCGTTTTCCTTTTTTTTTTTTTTAATTTGCAAACTGGAAAGGCAGTTTATTTATTTTTTTTTAGTCTCCATATTTATTCAAAATGTGCAGTGATTAAATTTCTTAGCAATATTAAGTATCTGAGATCCTAAGAGCAAATGGAGATCTTGGAAAATCCTAAGATTCTGAGGCATACTGATGGCATGTCTTCAGTTGTCTGACCTTATTCCTTTTTTATTTTTTTTTACTTTACAATACTGTATTGGTTTTGCCATACATTGACATGAATCCGCCACAGGTGTACATGAGTTCCCAACCCTGAACCCCCCTCCCACCACCCTTCCCATATCATCTCTCTGGGTCATCCCAGTGCACCAGCCCCAAGCATCCTATATCCTGTATTGAACCTAGACTAGCAATTTGTTTTTTACCTGATAATATACATGTTTCAATGCCATTCTCCCAAATCATCACTTCCTCTTCCTCTCCCACAGAGTCTAAAAGTCTGTTCTTTACATCTGTGTCTCTTTTGCTGTCTCGCCCACAGGGTTTTAATTACCATCTTTCCAAATTCCATATGTATGTGTCTGTATACTGTATTGGAGTTTTTCTTTCTGGCTTATTTCACTCAGAATAATCGGCTCCAGTTTCATCCATGTCATTAGAACAGATTCAAATGTATTCTTTTTAATGGCTGAGTAATACTCCATTGTGTATATGTACCACAGCTTTCTTAT
>SJXO01006971.1:0-63717 GCA_006408615.1 Connochaetes taurinus
TGGAATGTGAAGTCAAGTGGGCCTTAGAAAGCATCACTATGAACAAAGCTAGTGGAGGTGATGGAATTCCAGGGGAGCTACTTCAAATCCTGAAAGATGATGCTGTGAAAGTGCTGCACTCAATATGTCAACAAATTGGGAAAACTCAACAGTGGCTGCAGGACTGGAAAACGCCAGTTTTCATTCCAATTTCAAAGAAAGGAAATGCAAAAGAATGCTCAAACTTCCGCACAATTGCACTCATCTCACATGCTAGTAAAGTAATGCTCAAAATTCTCCAAGCCAGGCTTCAGCAATACATGAACCGTGAACTCCCTGATGTTCAAGCTGGTTTTAGAAAAGGCAGAGGAACAAGAGATCAAGTTGCCAACATCTGCTGGATCATGGAAAAAGCAAGAGAGTTCCAGAAAAACACCTATTTCTGCTTTATTGACTATGCCAAAGCATTTGACTGTGTGGATCACAATAAACTGAGGAAAATTTTGAAAGAGATGTGAATACCAGACCATCTAACCTGCCTCTTGAGAAATCGGTATGCAGGTCAGGAAGCAACAGTTAGAACTGGATGGAACAACAGACTGGTTTCAAATAGGAAAAGGAGTACATCAAGGCTGTATATTGTCACCTTGCTTATTTAACTTATATGCAGAGTACATCATGAGAAATGCTGGACTGGAAGAAGCACAAGCTGGAATCAAGATTGCTGGGAGAAATATCAATAACCTCAGATATGCAGATGACACCACCCTTATGGAGAAAGTGAAGAGGAGCTAAAATGCTTCTTGATGAAAGTGAAAGAGGAGAGCAAAAAAAGTTGGCTTAAAGCTCAACATTCCTAAAATGAAGATCATGGCATCCGGTCCCATCACTTCATGGGAAATAGATGGGGAAACAGTGGAAACAGTGTCAGACTTTATTTTTTTTGGCTCCAAATTCATTGCAGATGGTGATTGCAGCCATGAAATTAAAAGACGCTTACACCTTGGAAGAAAAGTTATGACCAACCTAGATAGCATATTCAAAAGCAGAGACATTACTTTGCTGACTAAGGTCCGTCTAGGCAATGCTATGGTTTTTCCTGTGGTCATGTATGGATGTGAGAATTGGACTATGAAGAAGGCTGAGCGCCAAACAATTGATGCTTTTGAAGTGTGGTGTTGAACAAGACTCTTGAGAGTCCGTTGAACTACCACGAGATACAACCTGTCCATTCTGAAGGAAATCAACCCTGGGATTTGTTTGGAAGGAATGATGCTAAAGCTGAAACTCCAGTACTTTGGCCACCTCATGAGAAGAGTTGACTCATTGGAAAAGATTCTGATGCTTGGAGGGATTGGGGGCAGGAGGAGAAGGGGACGACAGAGGATGAGATGGCTGGATGGCATCACGGACTCGATGGACGTGAGTCTGAGTGAACTTCGGGAGATGGTGATGGAGGGGGAAGCCTGGCGTGCTGCAATTCATGGAGTCGCAAGAGTCGGACACAACTGAGCGACTGAACTGAACTCAACTTAGGACCAGAGCCAAGGCTAGGAAAGTTATGCATATGTATAAGTGTATGGAGACAACGTGTGAACTCTTGCAAAACTGATTATTTTTGACTTTTAGTATTAGTGGCCTATCTCAAAATGCAAATCCCTGAGGATAATACTATATGAGAACACTTTCACATTTGGCCCTCCATAATTGTGGGTTCCACATCCTCAGGTTCAACCAAACTTGCATACCAAATATTTGGAGAAACAAGTCCAGAAATTCCCCAAAATTTATACTTGAATTTACCATGCTCCAGCAACGTTTTACATAGCATTTACATTATATTTAAAACTATTTACATAGTATTTACATTTTATTAGATATTATCTATAATCAAAAGTTAATTTCAAAGTAGATGGGAGGATGTGTGTGGGTTGTATGCAAAAAATGCATTCTTTTATTTAAGGAACTTTAGCATCTGTGGATTTGGTTCCTGGAACAAATCTCCTGCAAATACTGAGGGATGACTGTACCTGAATGACCTTCTTTTTTATTTTTAACCTCTTTACTATTTATTTAAACATCTATTTAGTGTGATAATAAAATGTGCTCAAAAATCCACAAAAGGGTGTTTATTGGCACCCCCAAAAGTATGGTACCATCACTCATGTGACTCATTACAGCCATTTATAAAACAACATCCATTCAAATATACTGCAGTAAAACATTTTAAAAATGTCATTTAACTCTTCAAAAGTTGCAAATATATATTTTATTTAGCTTCAATTCTCATAACCAAGTATCTTTTTTTTTTTCATTTTCTTAGTATTAATGATAATCTGGCTAATTTGAAAACAGTATCATTTGAGAATTTTCTATTATCTTTTTTTGTTGTTGGAAGCCAAAAGAAAGGAAGGGAGAGAATTCAGTTTACTGTTTATTCTCTGAGTTGTCTCAATATATCACACAAAGTGTTTGGCACAGAATAAACTGTTTTCCTTCTACAGTCTGAAGAAAGAGTTTACAGACTAATGATAATTAATAATAGATTGTGAGTGATAAAATTTGTTAGAAGTTGGAAATTATACCTAATGATTTAACTTTATTTTTTTTTTTAAGCTAACTCATTCTATACATGAACATGAAAATTTCACTGTGTGGTTTGGCTTTAAGCCATTTACTACAGATATGCATAAGACATTTTTAGAAGATAAAAGGTAAAACTTTCATTAGGTTTTTTTAAAGTAAATGATTAAAAGTGATTCATCTGTTAGTAAAAAATAAAGTTTTCCACATCCCTTTCAACTTTGTGTTTTCTTTTTGTCAAGGGGATTGTTCTGAAAAACTTCAATAAATACAATAATAAAGATTAAATACATAGTTCCATTTCAGGATCCTAAAAAGTCAGATATAAAACTAATATCTCCAGATAACTTAATCTTACTAATTTGATTGCTATTATGTTTGTTTATTTAAATAATGCTACTAGGAACTGTATTGTTTTGAAGTAAGAATCAAGTACCTCTTAAAGGATGTAATATAACTTGGAAACACATTTTTCAAAATACTTGAGAAATTGGAGATTAAAAAAAAAAATCTCAAGAACCTAAGCATTTTTAAAAAATTCTTAGAATTATGTGTGTAAACTAAAGCACTATACTTAACGTATGTTTTGAGAGCTATCTTCAAGTGCCAGATAAGACAAGATAGTGAGCAAATGAGCCCAATACAAAATATATTTTATTTTGAAGTTGAGTCCATCTTTAATTTCATGCCAGCTGCCACCAGTTCTACTCAGTTTAAAAGAAAAAATACATTTTTTAATGAATTTATTGTAAATGTGAGATTCTAAAATAATCATGCTACAGACAATTTATACAATGCTTCTTATCAATTCTAGCTATGTGATTATAAAAATTAGAGTGACATTTTTTTTCTTACATTCAAAGCAAAATACAATATAATATAGTTTGGAAATTTAATAAACACCTTGATAAAACTTTTTTAATGTGAAATTTTAGCTTTTTCTAAATGAGCATGGAGTGACTGTATCTAACTGAAATCATTTGTATTTCATTGGTTTTCACAGCAGTGGGGGACTGGTGATTGTAACTGAAGTCTGGCAGCAGTAGCTAATCAATCTTGAAAGATAATATAGCATATAATATAATATACATTATATGATACATATTACATATAACATTTGAAATACAAAAATTCTATATTGAAAGATTTTACCCTTAAAACTTCTAAGTTTGCTTTATATTTCTATCACAACTATCATCACATTTGTCAGAGTTCTAACAAAATGCGATCCACTGGAGGAGGAGATAGAAAGCCACTCCAGTATTCTTTCTACAAGGACCCCTTGAACAGTAAGAAAATGCAAAAATATATGACACCAAAAGATGAGCCCCCCAGGTCAGAAAGTGTTCAGGGGGAAGAGTGAGGGGCAATTACTAAAAGCTCCAGAAAGAATGAAGAGGTCAGACTACAGTAGAAATGACACTAAGTTGTATGTTTCTAGGTGGTGAAGGTAAAGTCCAATTCTGTAAAGAACAAAATTACATAGGAACCTGGAATGTTAGATCCATAATCAAGGTGAATTGGATATGGCCAACCAGGAGATGGCAAGACTGAACTTCAACATGTTAGGAATCAGTGAACTAAAATGAATGGGAATTGACAAACTCAACTCAGATGACCATTATATCTACTACTGTGGGCAAAAACTCCGTAGAAGAAATGGATTAGCTTCCATAGACAACAAGAGTCCAAAATGCAGTACTTGGGTGCAACCTCAAAAATGACAGAATGATCTCTGTTTGCTTCCAAGGCAAAATACTCAACATTTCAGTAATCCAAGTACTATGGCCCAAACATTGGTGTCAAAGAAGCTGAAACTGCTGCATTCTATGAGAACTGTAAAACCTTTTAGAACTCACCTCCCCAAAAATGTCCTTTTCCATAACAAAGGATTGGAATGCAAATGAGGGAAGTCAAGACATACCTGGAGTAATAGGAAGATTTGACCTTGGAGTACAAAATGAAGCAGGGCAAAGGCTAATAGAGTTTTGTAAGAGAATACGGTGGTTTTGCCAAATATCATTTTCCAACAACCCATGAGACAACTTTATACATAGATATCAACCAGATGGTCGATACAGAAAGTAGACTGATTATATTCTTTGCAGCTGAAGTTGTGGAAAATCTATACAGTGAGCAAAAACCAGAACTGGAATGGACTGTGGCTTAGATCATGAGCTCCTTATTGCAAAATTCAGGCTTAAATCAAAGAAAGCAGGGTAAAGCACTATGTCACTCAGATGTGATCAAAATCAAATCCCTTATGATTATAAAGTGGAGGTGACAAATACATACAAGGGAATAGATTTCATAGATGGATTTCTTGAAGAAGTATGGATGGAGGTTTGTAAAGGTGCAAGAGGAAGAGACTGAAACCATCTCAAAGAAAAAGAAGAGCAAAATGCAAAGTGATTGTGTAAGGAGGCTTTACAACTATCAAAGGAAAGAAGAGAAGTGAAAGGAAAGGGAGCAATGCAGTGTATAAGAGAATAGCAAAGAGAGATAAAGAGAGATAAGAGACAAGAAAGTCTTTTTAAACAAATAATGCAAAACAATAGAGGAAACCAATAGAATGGAAAAGACTAAAGATCTTTTCAAGAAAACTAGAGCTATCAAGGGAACATTTCATGTAAGGATGGGCATGATAAAGGACAAAAACAGTAAGGACATAACAGAAGCAGAAGAGATTAAGAAGAAGTAGCAAGAATACACAGAAGAACTATACAAAAAAGATCTTACTGATCCAGATAAACATGATGTTCAATGGCACCCCACTCCAGTACTCTTGCCTGGAAAATCCCATGGACAGAGGAGCCTGGTGGGCTGCAGTCCATGGGGTCGTGACTGAGCGACTTCACTTTCACCTTTCACTTTCACGCATTGAAGGAGATGGCAACCCACTACAGTGTTCTTGCCTGGAGAATCCCAGGGACGGCAGAACCTGGTGGGCTGCCATCTATGGGGTCGCACAGAGTTAGACACGACTGAAGCGACTTAGCAGTAGCAGCAGTGGTCATTTACTTAGAGCCAGACATCCTGGAATGTAAAGTCAAGAGGGCCCTAGGAAGCATCACTATGAATAAAGCTAGTGGATTAAAGTCCAACTGAACCATTTCAAATCCTAAAGTATGATGCTGTTAAAGGGCTGCACTCAATATGACAGCAAATTTGTAAAACTCAGCAGTGGTCACAGACAGGAAAAGGTCAGTTTAGTTCCAGTCCCAAAGAAATGCAATGCCAAAGAATGTTCAAACTACAATATAATTGCACTTTTTTCACATGCTAGCAAGGTAGTACTCAAAATTCTTCAAAACAGGCTTTAGCAGTATGTGAAGAGAACTTTCAAATGTACAAGCTGGGTACATCTCTAAGATGCTTAGAAATCAGAGATAAAATTGGCACTATTCACTGAATCATAGACAAAGAAAGTTCAGTTCAGTGGCTCAGTTGTGTCAGACTATTTTTGAAGGCATGGACTGCAGCACGCCAGGCTTCCTTGTCCATCACCATCTCTTGGAGCTTGTTCAAATTCATGTCCATTGAGTCAGGGATGCCATCCAACCATCTAATCCTTTGTCATCCCCTTTTCCTCCTGTTTTTAATCTTTCCCTGCATCAGGGTCTTCCAATGAGTCAGTTCTTCACATCAGGTGGCCAAAGTAATAGAGTTTCAGCTTCAGCATCTGTCCTTCCAATGAATATTCAGGGTTGATTTCCTTTAGGATTGACTGGTTTGATCTCCTTACAGTTCAAGGGACTCTCAAGAGTTTTCTCCAACACCACAGTTCAAAAGCATAATTTTTTTGGTATGAAGTTTTCTTTAAAGTCCAACTTTCACATCCATATATGACTACTCAAAAAAACCATAGCTTTGACTAGATGGATCTTTGTTGGCAAACTTATGTCTCTGCTTTTCAATATGTTGTATAGGTTGGTCATAGACTTTCTTCCAAGGAGTGTCTTTAAATTTCATGGCTTCAGTCACCATCTGCATGAATTTGGAGCCTAAGAAAATAATCTGTCTCTGTTTCCATTGTTTCCCCTTCTATTTGCCGTGAAGTTATGGGACTCGATGCCATGATCTTAGGTTTTGAATGTTGAGTTTTTAAGCCAGCTTTTTCACTCTCCTCTTTCACTTTCATCAAGAGTCTCTATAGTTTCTCTTTGCTTTCTGCCATCAAGGTGGTGTCATCTGCATATATGAGGTTATTAATATTTCTCCTGGAAATCTTAATTCCAGCTTGTACTTCATTCAGCCTGGCATTTCGCATGATGCACTCTGCATATAAGTTAAATAAGCAGGTTGACAATACTCGTCCTTGATGTACTCCTTTCCCAGTGTGGAGCTAGACCTTTGTTCCATGTCCAATTCTAACTGCTGATTCTTAACTTGCATACGATTTCTCAGGAGGCAGGTAAGGTGGTCTGGTATTAAGAATTTTCCACAGTTTGTTGTGATCCACACAGTCAAAGGCTTTAGTGTAGTCAATGAAGCAGAAGTAGATGTTTTTCTGGAATTCTCTTGCTTTTCCTATGAGTAAATGGATGTTGGCAATTTGATCTCTGTTTCCTCTGGCTTTTCTACATCCAGCTTGAAAATCAGGAAGTTCTTAGGTTCATGTACTGTTGAAGCCTAGCTTGGAGAGTTTTGAGCATTACTCTCCTAGTGTCTGAGATGAGTTCTCACATTCTGGAACTAACACCAAAAAATATGTTCTTTTCATCATAGCAGACTGGAATGCAAAAATAGGATCAAGTATTTCCTGGAGTAACAAGTAATACCTGCAGTAACAGGCAAGTTTGACAAAATAAAACAGGGGCAAGGCTAACAGAATTTTAGCCAAGAGAATGCACTGGTCATAGCAAACACCCTCTTCCAGCAACCCAAGAGATGACTCTACACATGGATATCACCAGATGGTCAGTACCAAAATCAGACTGATTGTATTATTTGCAGCTGAAGATGAAGAAGCCTATACAGTCAGCATGGCTCAGATTATGAACTTCATATTGTAAAATTCAGACTTAATTGAAAAAAGTAAGGAAAATCACTAGATCATTCAGATATGACCTAAATCAAACCCCTTAAGATTATACAATGAAAGTGACAAAAGATTCAAGGGATTAGATTTAATAGAGTGCCTGAAGAACTATGAACAGAGGTTTATAACATTGTACAGGAGGCAGTGATCAAGATCATCCCTAAGAAAAAGAAATGCAAAGAGGCAAAATGATTATCTGAGGAGGCTTCAAAATAGCTGAGAAAAGAAGACAAGCAAAAGGAAAAGGAGAAAAGGAAAGATATACCTATCTGAATGCAGAGTTCCAAAGAATAGCAAGGAGAGATATGAAAGTCTTCCTTAGTGATCAATGTAAAGAAAAAGAGGAAAACAATAGAATGGGAAAGAGATCTATTCAAGAAAATTAGAGATACCAAGGAAATATTTCACTCAAAGATGGACACAATAAAGGACAGAAACAGTATGGATCTAAAAGAAGCAGAAGATACTAAGAGATGGCAAGAATACACAGAAGAACTATACAAAAAAAAATCTTAATGACCCAGATAACCATCATGGTGTGATCACTCACTTAGAGGCACACATCCTGGAATGCAAAGTCAAGTGGGCTTTAGGAAGCATCACTACAAACAAAGCTAGTGGAGGTGATGGAATTCCAGTTGAGTTATTTCAGATCCTTAAAGATGATCCTGTGAAAGGGCTGCACTCAATATGCCAGAAAATTTGGAAAACACAGCAGTGGCCACAGGACTAGAAAAGGTCAGTTTTCATTCCAATCCTAAATAAAGACAACGGCAAAGAATCTTCAAACTACTGCACAATTGCACTCATCTCACATGCTAGCAAAGAGAAAGCAAGGGAATTCCAGAAAAAATTATCTATTTCTGCTTCACTGATTATAGTAAAGCCTTTGACTGTGTAGACTACAACAAACTGTGGAAAATTCTTAAAGAGATGGGAATACCAGACACCTTACCTGTCTCCTGAGAAATCTGTATTCAAGTCAAGAAGCAACAGCTAGAACCAGACATGGAAAAACAGACTGGTTCAAAATTGGGAAAGGAGTATGACAAGGCTGTATATTGTCACCCTGATTATTTAACTTAGAATGCAGAGTACATCATGCAAAATGCCAGGCTGGATGAATTACAAATTAGAAATCAAGATGTTTGGAAGAAATATCAACAATCTCATATATGCAGAGGAAAGCACTCTAATGGCAGAAAGTTAAGAGTATCTAAAAAAACCTCTTGATGAGGGTGAAAGAGAAGCAAAGTTGACTTAAAACTCAACATTAAAAAAAATAATAATAAAACAAAACTGAGATCATGGCATCAGTTCCCATAACATCATGGCAAATAAAAGGAAAAAAAAAAGTGGAAGAAGTGGTGAATTTTCTTTTCTGGGGCTCCAAAATTACTGCAGATGGTGACTGCAGCCATGAAATTTAGCCAGATTTTTCACTCTCCACTTTCACTTTCATCAAGAGGCTCTTTAGTTCTTCTTTGCTTTCTGCCATGGGGTGGTGTCATCTGCATATCTGAGGTTACTGATATTTTTCCTGGTAATCTTGATTCTATCTTGTGCTTCATCCAGCCCAACAGTTTGCAATTTAGCCATTGAGAATACTTGGTTTGTGGTGGCTTGATCCTTGTATGGAAAGCTATGACAAACCTAGACAGCATATTATAAAGCAGAGACATCATTTTTTCAACAAACCTCCATATAGTCAAAGCTATGGTTTTTCTAGTAGTTGTGTACAGATGTTAAAGTTGAACCATAAAGAGAGCTGAGCACCAAAGAACTGAAGCTTTGAATTGTAGTGCTGTAGAAGACTCTTGAGAGTCCCTTGGGTGGCAAGGAGATAAAAAAAGTTGATCCTAAGGGAAGTCAACCTTGCATATTCATTAAAAGGACTGATGATGAAGCCGAAGCTTCAGTACTTTGGCCACCTGATGTGAAGAGTCAACTCATTGGAAAAGATTCTGGTGTTGGGAATATTGAAGGCAAAGGAGTAGTGGGTGGCAGAGGATGAGATGGTTAGATAGCATCTCTGTCTCAATGGACATGAATTTGAACAAGTTCTGGAATATTTCTAAGGATGGGGAGCCTGGCATGCTGCAGTTCATGGGATCACAAAGAGTTGGACATGACTTAGAGACTGAACAAAAAGAAAAGATAATCCTTAATGGCAAAGATGTGATGCCCCAGAACAGTGGTTCTCCAACACTTGGTCTTAAAACCATTTACCCTTAAAAATTAATAAAGATATTTATGTTTATTTGTTACACTATATTGATCGATTGACAACATTCCTTAGAAATTAAAACTGATAATTTAAAAATATATGTTATTTTAAAAAGCACTAATTCATCAGTTAACATAAATAGTATTTTATTTCTTATAAATATATTTTTCAAAAAACAAATTTTTTAAGAAGATCTGCACTGTTTTATAGGATTTGCACATTTCTTTCCTGTGTACATTAATAGATTACGATGATATTCCCCTATCTGCCCTTTTCATTCAATCTCTTTTGGTATCCCAGGTCATTTAGAAACTTGACACTCCTGAGAGAACAAGTGAATATTTTTTAAAAAATTGTAATTCCTCTAATTTATTTATTTTTTATTGAAGGAGAATTGCTTTACAATATTATGCTGTTTTCTACCAAACATCAACATGAATCAGCCATCGGTTTACCTATATCCCCTCCCACTTGAACATCACGCCCACCTCCCTCCCCAGTGAATATTGTTTTGATCTCCCAGGCCCTCTTAAAAGATCTTAGGACACTCAGAGATCCCAGACCACACTTTAAGAATTTATGCCCCAGATATATTTAGGGAAGCAAATCTATAGTTTAATACTTATGAAAAGTGTAACAACTGAGACAACTGTAGCTATTCAAAAGTTATAAAGGACTGATGCATAAGTGAAAATATGTGCTGATGGTCAAGTGGAAGTGTAAAGAATAACTGTGGCCTATGTGGACCCTTGAATAGAATAAAACACTGCAATGGCAATGTGGAAACTAAATAGTGCACCATGCTTTTGAAGGAAGTCAATTAATAATGCTAATGTGGTACACAAGACATAAATTGTGAAATCAAACTTCACAATGATCTCAGAACTAGGAAAACTCTTATGGCCCTAGCAGGAGCAAAGGTTTTATTTACAAGGATAGTTTTGTCACCTATGATATGCTACATTAGCATAGAAAAAAAAACTCACTGAGGAGGATATAACTCTTAAACAAAAAAGTATTCGGGGAAATAAGACATCGAAAATTAGTTAGAATCACACACACACATATGCAAACACAAAGAAAGAACTGGACATTACAGATTATATTAAAAGTAAGCTTTATATGCTTAATAGTCCTGTTTAAAGTACTTAAAATAATAAAGAGAGAAAAGGGATAGAAAAATATCTCAAGTATTCTTAAAAAGTAGAATTAATACTCAAAATATAGTCCATGTGATTAAAACATAAACACCCACATTGCCATTAATACTTGGGAAAATATCAGGAATATGTGGGATTATTTAAGAACTATTTTAAATATGAATAAATGGAAGTGAATTTTACATCTGAGATTACCTACACTGTAACATAGAAAGTAAAAGAGATAGAAAATTTCAAATAGATGGGATATAACAACTCTCAAAACACATCCACCAATAATTCTGAAAGAATAAGACAATAAATGGGAGAGATTAATATGAGAAAATTCTAAAACTGAAAAGTGAGATCTTAATACAGAAGACAATTAGTTCTACAAAGCATAAACAACATCAATTTTCACTGAGGCATATTAAAGTTAAAATAGAATTGAAAGAAAAGTACATTTAAAAATAACAAGAAAGGACTATTCAAGTCAGTAGTCTTCTCATCAATAAATATAGGCAACAGAAAACAATCAAAAATACTTTAAACTGCAAAAGAATTATCAAAAATTGTATCTAGGTATAAGTTGTGAAAGTTTCTGATTAGAGTCTTTGGAAGTACCATTGAAACATTCACTTTCTCAAGAAGAAATTAATACAGAAGAAGGGATTCAAATGCAAGGAGTCTTTTGTTGTTGTTCAGTCTCTCAGTCATGTCTGACTCTTTGTGACCCCATGGATTGCAGCATGCCAGGCTTCCCTGTTCTTCAACTTCTCTATAAAAATAATTTAACTGTTCAGGAAGATCCAAAAGAATGCTGAACATAGAAAGAATAACTTAATAGTATCGTTCAGGTAAAATATATAATAAAGAGTAAGCATAGAGAGATTATTTTAAAAAGTACCTCTACACCTAGTCCCCAGAAGTATGCTTTTCCCATGTTAAAACAGTTTAGTAGGCTCTGTCACAGCTCTAACCATCAAGATATTGCTACTACAATTGAGGTTCTACCATTTCAACATGGAACTTATACAAAAAGAAAAATTGAACAACAAAATGAAACAAAAATGAAAGTGGAAAAAAGTTGAACCCAATGAAAAAAAATAATTTTGCAAATTTTCATGCTGTGTACATGTTGCATAACATGAAAATGATTTCAAAAATCATACATTTATATGATTCTATATAATAATTTATACAGTTTTATATAATTAAGCTTACCAATAGAATCAAGACGGACCCCTCTGGATCTGAATTTTATTTATTTATTCAGAAGTAGGTAAATAGTAAACTCTAGTTCTGAGTGGCCTATATTACTTTGTAGTTTTATCTAGAAGATGTTAATTTTTCTGGCTACAACTGTCACAGCTTTTGGTATAGTAACTCATGCTGCTGCTGCTGCTGCTAAGTTGCTTCAGTCCTGTCCGACTCTGTGTGACCCCATAGATGGCAGCCCACCAGGCTCCCCCGTCCCTGAGATTCTCCAGGCAAGAACACTGGAGTGGGTAGCCATGTCCTTCTCCAATGCATGACAGTGAAGAGTGAAAGTGAAGTCGCTAAGTTGTGTCCAACTCATAGCGACCCCATGGACTGCAGCCTATCAGGGTCCTCCACCCATGGGATTTTCCAGACAAAAGTACTGGAGTGGGTTGCCCTTGCCTTCTCCAAGTAACTCATGCATAATAGATTATCCTTATAAAAGTGAAATGCTTTTAATTATTTTTCTTTTCTTTTTTCTCCTCCATGTTATGATATCATAGTGCCACTGAGGCAGTATGTCAGGAATCTGTGGGTCCATAATTTGCCAGAGCTCAGAAAATTGAGGAAGAAGAGCTGTTATTCTCAGAGTTATGGTTTATCATATCAAAGGGATGCAGAATAAAAACATTTTAAATAAAGTTTTCATAGGATGAAGTGCAGGAGAAACCAGGTAGGGCTTCCACTGTCTTCTTCCAGTGGACAGTGCTTCCTTCTCTCAGCAATAGTGTGAGTCAATGTTATTAATAGAAAGTTTTTCCAACCAGGAAAGCTCTCTCAAGACTTTGTATCCAGAATTTTTGTTGGAGGTCATTGATGGAGTCTTGGAGTGCTCATACAACTGACCTTAGATTACTAAGTCTCCAGACCCATACCCCACAGAGGTCAATCTGATATAGTTTGAATCAGGGGCCAATGTAAACAAAAATAGATGTACACTCTAAATAACATTATTCAGCATAAACTATCTGATGTGGTGTAAGGTCTCAGGTATACAAAGACATTCTTGTCTGACAAGACCTTTTCCAAGTGTTCACAGTTCACTTCACAGGAGCTGGTCAAAGACTAGTACTTTGAAATTTGTAGGGCTTGAGCATCCCAAAAGTGGTTAATTCTTAGTACACAGGCAATCTTAGTGTCTTACCCATAACACCAACTTTGAGATGACACTCACTCACTTCTCATTTAAACTAAAAATTATCTTGCCTGTTTTGACTGTTTTTGCTCTCCCCACACACACACTTTATAGAAGAAATAAAACTCTATTCACCCCACACCCACCATGAAGCTGAACTGATTAGGATCAACTTCAAGCTGAATTCCACTTCATTTCAGCCTATACGTGGCAATTTTCCAGGGAGCAACCTTTGCTTCAGAGTTTTCTAATATTATGAACCTCACTCCTTATGTTACAAAATTTGACTTACAGTTTTGTTTTCATTTCAAAGATTTTCTGCACTAGAGTAAACCTGTCCCATATTTTCTTTACCATGTGTTATGTTGACTTTGGTGTTTAATCTTCATTTACTCTTTGAAGACCAATTTAGTTGTCATTTTAAATAGCAGAATATTGCTGCTAGCCTCATTCAGAACACAAACCAAAATGAAGATGCAAATATCTCACTCTTCTGTGCTCCATGCACCCGGTTAAACATTCAGAGAGGAAACTATGATTCAGTGGAGTTTGAATTACATATTGAAATGTTAATATGTGAAATCTTGACATTATGAGTCAAGAGATGATGCTTGAGGAGATTCTTGATTAAACAATAACAATTTCCAATTTGGAAGCTTAATATGATGGAATATGAAAATACATTTGGTATACCAATGCTAAAATTTTAACAGTAAAAGAAAGAATAACAAATATGAAACTGGGATAACCTAAGGGAAATATATATACTGTTATATAGAAGTTTTTAAGAATAGTTTCTCATTGTTGTTGTTCAGTCACTAAGTTTTGTTCGACTCTTTTCAACCCCATGGACTGCAGCATATGAGCTCCCCTGTCCTTCACTATCTCCCAGAATTGCTCAAACTCGTGGCCATTAAGTCAGTGATGCCATTCAACCCTCTCAACCTCTGACATTCCCTTTTCTTCCTGCCCTCAATCTTTCCCACCATCAGGGTCTTTCCCAGTGTCCTGGCTTCTCAGTCGGGTGGCCAAAGTACTGGAGCTTCAGTTTCAGCTTCAATCCTTCCAATGAGTATTCAGTGTTGATTTCCTTTAGGATTGACTGGTCTGATCTCCTTGCCGTCCAAGGAACTCTCAAGAGTCTTCTCCAGTGTCACAATTCGAAAGCATCAGTTCTTCAGCCCACAGGCTTCTTTATGGCACAGGCTTCTTTGTGGTTTTTACTAGAAAAAGCATAGCTTTGACTATATGTTTGTCAGCAAATTGATATCTCAGCTTTATAATATACTGTCTAGGTTGTTATAGCTTTTCTTCCAAGGAGCAAGCGCCTTTTAATTTCAGGGGTGCAGTCACCTCTGCAGTGATTTTGGAGCTCAAGAACATAAAGTCTTTCATTGTATCCACTTTTTTATCTTCTATTTGCCATAAAATGATGGGACCAGATGCCATGATCTTAGTTTCTTGAATGTTGAATTTTAATCCAGCTTTTTAACACTCTTCTTTCACCCTCTTCAAGAGGCTCTTAAGTTCCTCTTCACTTTCTGCCATAAGGTTGTTGTCATCTGCATATCTGAGGTTGCTGATATTTCTCCCAGATATCTTGACTCCAGCTTGTGAGTCATCCAGCCCAGCATCTCACGTGATGTAAATAAGCAGGGTGACAATATACAGCCTTAACATACTCCCTTCCCAATTTTGAACCAGTCCATTGTTCCATGTGGAGAAGGAAATGACAATCCACTCCAGTATTCTTGCCTAGAGAATCCCGTGGGCAGAGGAGCCTGGTGGGCTGCTGTCCATAGGGTCGCACAGAGTTGGACACAACTGAAGCAACTTAACATGCATGCATGCATTGGAGAAGGAAATGGCAACTCACTCCAGTATTCTTGCCTAGAGAATCCCAAGGACAGAGGATCCTGGTGGGCTGCCGTCTATGGGGTCACACAGAGTCGGACCTGACTGAAGCGACTTAGCAGCAGCAGCAGCAACATTATTCCATGTTCTAACTGTTAAACTGTTAGAAATGTTCCATGTTCTAACTGTTGCTTCTTGATCTGCATATGAGTTTCTCAGGAGACAGGTGAGGTGGTCTACTTTTCCCATCTCATTAAGAATTTCCCAAGTTTATTGTGACCCAAACAGTGAAAGGCTTTAGCATAGTCAATGAAACATAAGTAGATGTTTTCCTGGAATTCCCTTGCTTTCTCTTTGATCCAATGGATGTTGGCAATTTGATCTCTGGTTTCTTTGCCTTTTCTAAACCCCACATGCACATCTGAAAGTTCTTGGTTTATGCACTTCTGAACTATCTGGAAGGATTTTGAGCATTACTTTGCTAGCATGAGAAATGAATGCAATTTTGCAGTAGTTTGAATATTCTTTGGCATTGCCTTTCTTGGAATTCCAACCTATTCCTTGGATTGGAATGAAAACTGAGATTTTCCAGCCCTGTGGCTACTGCTGAGTTTTCCAAATGTCCTGAGATATTGAGTGTAGCATTTTAAAAGCATGGTCATTTAGGGTTTTAAATAGCTCAGCTGGAGTTCCATCACTTCCACTAGGTATGTTTGTAGTCATGCTTCCAAAGGCCCACTTAACTTCACACTCTAGGATGTCTAGTTCTATGCCATTGACTACACCACAGTGATTATCTGGGTCATTAAAACCTTTTTCATATAGTTCTTCTGTGTATTCTTGCCACCTCTCATTAGTCTCTTCTGCTTTTGTTAGGTCCTTCCACAACCAGGTCTTGTTTTTACTGACTGTATATTGCTTCTCCATATTCAGCTGCAAAGAATATAATCAAACTGATTTTGGTGTTGACCATCTGGTGATGTCTATGTGTAGAGTCATCTCTTGCATTGTTGGAAGAGGGTGTATGCTATGACCAGTGTGTTCTCCTGACAATGCTACATTAGCCTTTGCCCTGTCTCATTTTGTACTCTAAGGCCAAACTTGCCTGTTACTCTAGGTATCTCTTGACTTCCTACTTTTGCATTCCAATCCCTCATGATGAAAAATATATTTTCTTTTTCATTTTCTTTTTCCTTTTAATTCTAGAAGTTCTTGTAGGTCTTCAGATAACTGCTCAAATTCAGCTTCTTCAGCATTAGTGGTTTGAGTAAGATTGGACTATTGTGATGTTGAATGGCTTGCCTTGGAAACAAAACAAAATCCCTGTCATTTTTGAGATTGCACCTAAGTACTGCATTTCAGACTATTTTGTTAACTGTGAGGGCTACTCCATTTCTTCTAAGGGTTTCTTGCCCACAGTAGTATATATAATGGTCATCTGAATTAAACTCTCCCATTCTTGTCACTTTAATTCACTGATTTCTAAAATGTTGATATTCACTCACTTTCTCCTGCTTGACCATGTCCAGTTTGCCTTGTTTCATGGACCTAACATTCCAGGTTCCTATGCAGTTTTGTTCTTTACAACATCAGACTTTATGTTAATACCAGTCACATCCACAATTGAGCATCTTTTCTGCTTTGGCCTGGGTTCTTCATTCTTTCTGTAACTATTTCTCTGCTCTTCCCCAGTAGAATACTGGACAGCTACTAATCTGGGGAAGCTCATATTCTGGAGTCATATCTTTTTGCCCTTTTGTATTTTTCATGGGGTTCTCAAGGCAAAAATACTGAAGTGGTTTGCCATTCCTTTCTCCAGTGGACCACATTTTGTCAGAATTCTCCATCAGAACCCATCTGTCTTGGGTGGCCCTGCACAGCATGACTCATAGCTTCATTGAGTTATACAAGACCATGACCCATGTGATCATTTTGGTTAGCTTTCTGTAATTGTGGTTTTTCATTCTGAAGCCTATGGGACTGTAGTTCTTGCTTCTTCTGTCTGCCCTCTGGTGAATGATGATAATAGGCTTGTGCAAGCTTCCTGATAGGAAGGACTGGCTGTTGGGAAAACTGAATCTTACTCTAGTGGGCAGGACCATGTTCAGTAAATCTTTAATCCAATTGTCTGCTGTTGGATGGGGCTGTGGTCCCTTCCTGTTAGTTGTTTGGCCTGAGGTGACCCACACATGGAGACTATAGCTTCTGTGGTAGGGCTATGGGCAAACTCCAAGAGGACTTATACCAACACAGGCCTCTCAGAACTGCTGCTGCATGTGTGCCTGTTCCCACGGCAGGCCGATCCACACCTTTGTAGGAGCTTTTGGTCTCTATTCCTACATTTTTTCAGGTATTCCTCTTAGAAAGTCATACAGACAGAGAATATCAAGGCTCAGTGTAACCATGTAATTTTGAGAGCCAAAAATATTTTCAAACCACAAGTATCTATAATATTACATGAAAATCAACATTTCTGTTCCCATCTTCCTTTACAAAAAGTAGAACAAATTAAATACACTCTTTTTTAGTGTTCTAATATATAATTTAGTGTTCTCCATAGAAAAAACTAGAAAGATATATATATTTAAAGACTATAAAATATATTAAATATAGTCATATATTATAGTGTTGCAGCATCTGGCATGTCTAAAATTGTTGGTGAGCAATTAGTTTGGAAACCCATGAAATCAGGCTGCAACACTGGGGAGGAAAGTTCTCTGGGAAATCTTACTTTTTAGGTTTTGAGGCTTCAGCCTGTTTGGATGATGCCCAAGCTCACTATGAAAGGTCATGTGCTTTCCTTAAAGACATTTGATTGTAGATACTAACCTCAGCTACAAAATGCTTTCACAGCAACATTTAAACTACTGTTTGATACAGTCACCTAGACAGGATGACAAAAACTAACTATCACAGTGTAGATAAAGGATTTCAAGAATGGAGGATAAAAATTATAGAAATGTATGAAGAGACTAAAAGCTATAGTCTGTCGCACTCCTTGAAGCATAGTGAAATTTCATCTATGGCTGTCCCAGGCATTTTTGTTTAAACTCATATACACTTTTGTGTACTAAAATGGCATGCTGCTGCTGCTGCTAAGTCGCTTCAGTCGTGTCCGACTCTGTGCGACCCCATGGACTGCAGCCTACCAGGCTCCTCCATCCATGGAATTTGACAGGCAAGAGTACTGGAGTGGGTTGCCATTGCTTTCTCCAAAATGGCATGCAATGCTTTATAAACCAGATATTTAAAATCCAACCAGAAATAAACAAGACAATTACATATCCCCAAATGGAATGAGTATCATTGAGGATCAATATGAATGTCACAGGTTTGAAAAAATTGCATGAAGAAGCCTAAAGGGAGAGGCTTGTACAACAAGAAGAAAAATAACAAATACTTTTAATAGTCTTTCCAAGCTAGAAGAAAATAGAAAAGCAAATTGAAGTTTATGAAGTTTTATAATCAACAAATGTTTCTAAATTGCCTGCTCTTATTTTGATGACTATTTGTCAAAAAGAATAACCAAAGATATTTAAAATAATAGAATTAATATCTTTTATCAAACATCCTGGAATGTGAAGTCAAGTGGGCCTTAGAAAGCATCACAATGAACAAAGCTAGTGGAGGTGATGGAATTCCAAGGGAGCTATTTCAAATCCTGAAAGATGATGCTGTAAAAGTGCTTAACTCAATATGCCAGCAAATTTGGAAAACTCAGCAGTGGCCACAGGACTGGAAAAGGTCAGTTTTCATTCCAATCCCAAAGAAAGGCAATGCCAAAGTATGCTCAAACTAGCGCACAATTGCACTCATCTCACATGCTAGTAAAGTAATGCTCAAAATTCTCCAAGCCAGGCTTCAGCAATACTTGAACTGTGAACTCCCTGATGTTCAAGCTGGTTTTAGAAAAGGCAGAGGAACCAGAGATCAAGTTGCCAACATCCGCTGGATCATGGAAAAAGCAAAAGAGTTCCAGAAAAACACCTATTTCTGCTTTATTGACTATGCCAAAGCCTTTGACCGTGTGGATCACAATAAACTGTGGAAAATTCTGAGAGAGATGGGAATACCAGACCACCTGACCTGCCTCTTGAGAAGTCTGTATGCAGTCAGGAAGCAACAGTTAGAACTGGACATGGAACAACAGACTGGTTCCAAGTAGGAAAATGAGTACGTCAAGGCTGTATATTGTCACCCTGCTTATTGAACTTGCATGCAGAGTACATTATGAGAAACACTGGACTGGAAGAAGCAGCATAAGCTGGAATCAAGATTGCCGGGAGAAATATCAATAACTTCAGATATGAAGATGACACCACCCTTATGGCAGAAAGTGAAGAGGAGCTAAAGAGCCTCTTGATGAAAGTGAAAGTGGAGAGTGAAAAAATTGGCTTAAAGCTCAACATTTAGAAAACGAAGATCATGGCATCTGGTCCCATCACTTCATGGGAAATAGATGGGGAAACACTGGAAACAGTGTCAGACTTTATTTTGGGGGGCTCCAAAATCATTGCAGATGGTGACTGCAGCCATGAAATTAAAAGACACTTATTTCTTGGAAGAAAAGTTATGACCAACCTAGATAGCATATTCAAAAGCAGAGACATTACTTTGCCGACTAAGGTCCATCTAGTCAAGCCTATGGTTTTTCCTGTGGTCATGTATGGATGTGAGAGTCGGACTGTGAAGAAGGCTGAGCACCAAAGAATTGATGCATTTGAACTGTGGTGTTGGAGAAGACTCTTGAGAGTCCCTTGGACTGAAAGGAGATCCAACCAGTCCATTCTGAAGGGGATCAATCCTGGGATTTCTTTGGAAGGACTGATGCTAAAGCTGAAACTCCAGTACTTTGGCCACCTCATGAGAAGAGTTGACTCATTGGAAAAGACTCTGATGCTGGGAGAGATTGGGGGCATGAGGATGTGGGGCCCTAAATGGGAAACCTTAAAAAAAGAAGGGCTAACTTTGCGGTTTAGAGCTAAGATGGCACCTGGTGGAAGAGATGAGGGTGCGGCCTAAGTTGTCTGTCAAAACTTTTGATTGGCTCTCTTGATTTCCGTGCAGGTATACAGTGCATGATCACCATAGACTCCTATTATAATGATGGTACATGACGATTTGACCTTTAATGTGATTGGTGCAACTATGGAAAGTCCCTTGCAAACCCCTCCCTGCTTGCCTTTATAAACCAAGAGCTTACAACAACAAAGTGGAACTACTTAGACGGAACCCCTGTCGCGTCTGATTGTCTCTCCCTCGCCGAGGGGCTGGGTTGGCGGACAGCAGGCTCACCTCTCCTCGGGACCCCTTGGCTTTGCTGAGGGAAGTTCCATTGCCTCTTTCTTTCTGCGGAGCGCCCCCTGCAGGAGGAGAAGGGGACGACAGAGGATGAGATGGCTGGATGGCATCACGGACTCGATGGACGTGAGTCTGAGTGAACTCCGGGAGTTGGTGATGGACAGGGAGGCCTGGCGTGCTGCAATTCATGGGGTCGCAAAGAGTCGGACATGACTGAGCGACTGAACTGAACTGAATATCATTAAAATTGAAAAAAATAATTGAAAAGTTTCTATGAATAATTCAGCTGTTATGAATACTTTCTGTCCTCTGTATCCAGCTGTTCTAAATGCTTTCTCTTCTAAATAATTTCTGTCCTCTGGATCCAAGTGGTTCATAATGTATAGAAATTTATCAAAATATTATTGAAAGTATTTAAGAAATAACTGAGAGCATGAGTAATACTTGCATATGATAAAAATCAATACTGCAGTAATAACATGTGAAAAATGAGGAAAATGTATCTATATACTAGTGCTCTCCATTAAAAGAATACTGCAGGGCACATTTGTAATTTTAAATTCTCTGTCTGACATGATAAACAAAAGAAGAAACTTATGTAATGTTATATTTTATTTAATCAGATAGATACAAAATAGTATCATTATCATTGATATGATAATATAGCAAAATTAACGAGATATTTTATATTATTTTAGCAATAATTTTTCAAAATTTGTCATGCATTTCACACTTTTTTTAACTCTATTTTATTTTGGAGTATGGCCCCACTCTAGTACTCTTGCCTGGAAAATCCTATGGACAGAGGAGCCTGGTAGGCTGCAGTCCATGGGGTCGCTGAGTCAGATATGATAGCAACTTCACTTTCACTTTTCACTTCCATGCATTAGAGAATGAAATGGCAACCCACTCCAGTGTTCTTGCCTGGAGAATCCCAGGGATGGGGGAGCCTGGTGCGCTGCCGTCTATGGGGTCTCACAGAGTCAGACACGACTGATGCGACTTAGCAGCAGCAGCAGCAGCATGGTTGATTAACAATGTTGTGCTAGGCTCAAGCCATGAAGAAAAGTGATTCAGTCACACACATACATTCTTTCTCAAATTTTCTGCATATCTGGGTTGCCACATAATATCGATCATTTTTCTGTTCTACACAGTAGATTCCTGTTGGCCATTCATCCCAGATATATCAGTGTACATATCAATCCTATGCTTATAGTACATCTCAATTTGCCCCCAAATTTTTACTGGCTATTTAATAACTGAATTGTATACTAATTTCCTTTAATATTGACTTCTATATTTAATTTCAAAACTTTAATATATTTTCTAAGATTATAAAATATATTCATTGTCTATTCATTATTATAAATATCAAATTTAAGTGTTCAATGAACTGAAAAGAAATTTTAAAGTAATGAATATCAGTATGTTCATCAAATTTTTCTTAGTTTATTAGAAAATTTACATAACTGTTGATTATACTTAGTATCTTTTGAATATTGATTCAAGTTAGAAATTTGTATAGTCTTTATATTTTGGGATTTTAGAAAATTTTATTTTCAAAATAAGTTTTATACTCATCTAGTTAAGTCACACAATTTTTTTCTTTTCTTCAGATTCATATTTAGCTAATGCATAATCAGGATAATATCATGAAACTGTAGTTAATCACACTGTCACATTTTCCCTATTGGTTATTTAATATTTCTTGTATGCATTCCTTATCTTTCAGGATAAACCTGAACTGGTGTTAACCATTAACAGTACAGTAAATTTTTGTAACACATCTGCAAAATAACTAATGAGTATGTCAAAGAACAGTAAATTGTTAAATTCATTGTCTTTTACTTGTTTAAGCAATTCCATAAGTAGCCAATGATCCAAGTTATTTATATAAACATACCGAATAAATACAAAAAAAACAGCAGAAAAGTATTTTTAATCTTTATCATTTATTTAAGGAAACATTAAATTCTTATTTAAAAATACTCTTAAATTCAGACTTTTGACGATATATTTGGAGAAATATATGTATGATAGAAAGAAACAATATAATTATTTAAGACACTTCTTTGACAAATACTAAACATCCCACAACTTTGATTTCTTTTTAAGATATAGATTTACAACTTATTGCATATTTGACAGTCTAGAGACAAAATTTATGTTAAAAAGTCATTAAGCAATGTCTTACCATATATAGATAATCTTTGATATTGTAAAGCTATTTACTGTAAATTGTTTGATGACTTAATCAAAAAAGCTTCATATTGCCAAAGCAATCTTCTTTATACATTTATCTCTTGATGGATATTTAGGTTACTTCTGTATTCTGGTGATTGTTAAGCAATGCTGCTATAAACATTGGGATATATTTATCTTTTTGAATTAGCCTTTTCTTTTTCTTTTTTTTTTCAGATATATACCAAGTGTAGTTACTGGATCAGGAGTTAGTTCTAATTCTAGGTTTCTGAGGAATCTCCATAGTGCTGTCCACAATGGTTATATCAATTTCAATTCCCACCCACAGTATACAAGTGTTCCCTTTCTCTATATCTTCACTGATCATTGTTTTTTGTAGACTTTTGATAATGCTGCTGCTGCTAAGTCATTCTAATAGGTTGGACATCTCTTATAATTAGTTATGTTGAGAACATTTTTGGAGAAAGTAAGCACCCCACTCCAGTATTCTTGACTGGAAAATCCCATGGACAGAGGAGCCTGGTAGGCTGCAGTCCATGGGGTCGCTAAGAGTTGGACACCATTGAGCGACTTCACTTTCAGTTTTCACTGTCATGCATTGGAGAAGGAAATGGCAATCCACTCCAGTATTCTTGTCTGGAGAATCCCAGGGACAGGGGAGCCTGGTGGGCTGCCATCTATGGGGTCGCACAGAGTTGGACACGGCTCAAGTGACTTAGCAGCAGCAGCAGCAGCAGCAGAGAACTTTTTCATGTACCAGTTGGCCATCTGAATATCTTCTTTGGAGAAATTTCTATTCAAGTCTTCTTCCCATTTTAAATTCAATTATTTAGTTTTTAAAATTTAGTTGTGTGATCTATTTATATATTTTGTATATTAACCTCTTCTCAGTCATATAATTTACAAATATTTTCTCCATTCAAGTAGGTTGTCATCCCATTTTGTCATTGGTTTCCTTTGCTGTGAAAAAACTTAAATTTAGTTAGGTTCTATTTGTTTTTTGTTTGCTTATTTTTTTTTTTCTTAACTTTTGTTTCCTTTGTCTTATGAAACAGAGCCAAAAAGATATTGGTATGATTAATCTCGAAGAGTGTTTTGCCTATGTTTTCTTTCAGGAATGTTATGGTTTATAGTATTACATTTAGGTCTTTAATCCATTTTGAGGTTTTTTTTTGTTTTTTTTTTTTAATCTGGTGTTAGAAATGTCTTAATTTCATTATTTTACATGTGGCTGTCCAGTTTTTTCAGCACCACTTATTGAAAAGACTGTCTTTCTTCCACTGTATTTCCCCACCCCTTTTGTCACAGATCAGTTAACCATATATATGAGTTTAATTTTGGCTCCTCTATTCTGTTGCATTGAACTATGTATCTGTTTTTGTGTCAGTACCCTTCTGTTTTGATTATTGTAGCTATGTATAATAGGCTGAAGTCAGGGTGTGTGATACTTTAAGCCTTCCTTTAATTTTTTTTTTTTTCAAGATTGCTTTGGTAATTTGGTGTTTTCTTTTTCCTTTCTTTCTTTTTTTTTTTTTTGTGGTTCCATAAAAATCATAGGATTATTTGTTCTAATTCTGTGAAAAATGTCATGGGCATTCTGATAGGAATTGTATTATATCTATAAATTGCTCTGAATAGTGTGAATAATATAACAATATAACTTCTTCAAATCCAAGAATACAGGATACCTTTTCTTTCTTTCATCATTTTCAAATTCCTATGTCAGTGTTTTATAGTTTTCAGAGTATAGATCTTTTACCTCCTTCGATAAATAATTCCTAGGTAGTTTATTATTTTTTATGAAATTGTACAGATTATTTTCTTAATTTCTCTTTATGATAGTACATATTTAGGGTGTAGAAAAGCAATATATTTCTGTATATTAATTTTGTGTCTTGTAACTTTACTAAAGTCATTTATTAGTTCTAGTAGTTTTTTGATGGAGGGTTTTCTATATACAGTATCATGCCATCTATAAATATTGACAGTTTTATAACATTTTCCTTTCCAATTCAGATACCTTTTATTTCTTTTACTTGTATGATTGCAAAATTTTATTTTATATTTTTGTGCATACACATAATAGAATACTACTCAGTTACAAAAAAGGAATAAAAATCTGCAATTTCCAACAAAACGAATGGATCTAGAGTGTATTATACTAGTAAAGTACCTCAGAAAGAGAAATAAAATTACTGTTACTACTTAAATGTGGAACCTAAAAATTAAAATGAATAAATATTAAAAAACAAAACAGAAAGCACTCACACATATAGATCAAAATAATAGTTACCGTTGGAGAGAGGGAATGGAGAGGGGCAAAATAAGGATAACAGATTAAGAGGCAAAAAGTAGTGTGTATAAAATAAATAAGCTACAAGGACATACAGAGAACAGAGTATATAGCTAATATTTTATAATAATTTAAAATTCAGTATAATCTATAAAAATATTAAATTGCTATGTTGTACACCTGAACCTATTATAATCTTGCAAATTATTGTTTAATATTTTTTAAAATTATGACATATATGACTGGTGTTTATACTTCTAGAAATAAGTATAGGCTATCATATATTAAAAACTGCTGTTTTAGATAAAGGAAATAAAATTGAGGAATTGTGTAGACTATTAAGATAGTTTTGAATGACTGAGGTCATGATAATGGGAATCCTGCCAATTTTATATAAAAAAGCTATGAGAAATATCTTGTTAACACAAAAGAACTTTCTAAGAAATTATGGCTTGATATACCCTTTGGAGATTTATATGTTATACTCTTGCCCTTTGGAAGAGTTGAAGTAATTATTTAAAGTTATCTCATTTCCTGTAAATTTTTTTAATGTATCCAGCATATAGGAAATAGTACATTCAAATGAAGAGTTCTTATTTAATATAGGAAAAAACCAATAGAAAATATAAAAATAACTGGCAGTTTTTCATTAGCATAATAGTGCTAAGCATTAAAAATAGGCAGATAAGTCTTATCTTGGTTATCTAAATATTGACTTTTTACTATAATTACATGCATGAACACATACAAACTCACACAAGAGATAATGTTTGATAGCCCTAACAAATATAAATTATTTGAATTCCTATTGGAGATTGGAGAGACCTGAACAGAACAATGTATGGGTGAAGATATAATTTTTTATGACTTCCTCCAAGGAATATAATTAGTCTACTTATCTATTTCTAGTTGACAAAGATATTAAACAGTTCTAGGTCACTTTCTTTTATTAGAAAAGGAAGTGAACAGTTACAAAAGAAGATACCATAAGATGCTCCATTAGTTTCTACAGTATTTCATATATGAAGTCATAGTCTCAAAAAAAAAAGTAAATTAGAATAAAGAAAGTTGACCAAAAAGCCAGCAAAAGAGGAACATAGGAAATAACATGACCAGATAGCAAGAAAATGAAGCTATGGGATTAGAGTATGTCAATAAATATAATTACTATGCAAAGGAATTTAATATGGTGACTTTTACCAGATTACAGGAAGATATAAACAGCAATTGGAAGAAAATGTCTTCAGCAAATTAGACATTGATTAAAACAGAATTAGGAATCAGTGAACTAAAATGGACAGGAACGGGAGAATTTAATTTAGATGACCATTATATCTACTACTGAGGGCAAGAAGTAATAGAGAAGAAATAGAAGAAATAGAGCAGCCTTAACACTCAATAAAAATCTGAAATACAATACTTGAATGCAATCTCAAAAATGCAAAATAATCTCAGTTCGTTTCCAAGGCAAACCATTTAACATCACAGTAATCGAAGTCTATGTCCCAAGCACTAATGCCAAAGAAGCCAAAGTTGAAAGGTTCTATGAAAACCTAAGAACTTCTAGAACTAACAAAAAATGATGTCCTTTTCATCATAGGGTATTGGAATGCAAAAGTAGGAAGTCAAGAGATACCTGGAGTAACAGGCAAATTTAGCCTGGGAATACAAAATGAAACAGGGCAAAGGCTAACAGAGTTTTGTCAAGAAAACACACTGGTCATATTAAACACTCTCTTCCAATAACTCAAGAGATGACTTTACATATAGATATCACAGATGGTCCACACCAAAATCAGATTGATTATATTCTTTGCAGCCAAAGGGGGAGAAGCTCTATACAGTCAGCAAAAACAAGACCTGGTCACGTTAACCTAATAGAAGCATAAGAGATTAAGAAGAAGTGGCAAGGATACACAGAAGAACTATACAAAAAAGGTCTTAGTGACCTGGATAATCATGATGATGTATTCACTCACCTAGAGCCAGACAGCCTGAAATATGAAATTAACTCTTAAGAAGCATTACTATGAACATAGCTAGTGGAGATGATGGAAATACTGTACAATTGTGTTCATTTCACATGCTAGCAAGGTGATGCTCAAAATTCTACCAGCTAGGTTCAGCAGTAAATGAACTGAGAACTTCCAGAAGTACAAGTGGTGTTTAGAAAAGGCAGATCAACCAGAGATCAAATTGCCAACATTGCTGGATCATAGAGAAAACAAGGGAATATCAGGGGAAAAAATGTCTGTTTCTGCTTCATTGAATAAGCTAAAGCCTTCGAATCTGGATCACAACGAACTGTGGAAAATTCTTCAAGAGATGGGACTATCAGACCATCTCATCTGTCTTCTGAGAAACTTGTATGCAGATCAGGAAGCAACAGAACCAGACATGGAACAATGGATGGGTTCAAAATTGGCATAAGAGTATGTGAAGGCCTTATATTATCACCCTGCTCATTTAACTTATATGCAGATTGAAAAGTGAAAGTGAAGTCGCTCAGTCGTGTCTGACTCTTTGCGACCCCATAGACTCTAGCCTACCAGGCTCCTCTGTTCATGGGATTTTCCAGGCAATAGTATTGGAGTGGATTGTCATTTCCTTCTCCAGGGTATCTTCCCAACCCAGGGCTCGAACCCAGGTCTCTCGCACCATAGACAGACACTTTATTGTCTGAGCCACCAGGGAAGTCCTGCAGATTACATCCTGAAAATTGCTAGGCTAGATGAATCACAAGCTGCAATCAAGATTGCCAGATGAAGTATCAAAACCTCAACTTTGCAGATGATTCTACTCTAATGGCAGAAAGCAAAGAGGAACTAAAGAGTCTCTTGATGAGGGTGAGAGAGGAGAGTGAAAAAGCTGACTTAAAATTCAACATTCAAGAAATCTAAGATCATGGCATTGTTCTTATTACTTCATGGCAAATCAAAGGAGAAAAACTGGAAGCAGTGCCAGACTTTATTTTCTTGGGCTCCAAAATCACTGCAAATGCTGACTGCAGCAATGAAGTTAAAAGATACTTGCTCCTTGGAAGGAAAGCTATGACAAACTTAGATAGCATGTTAAAATGCAGAGACATCACTTTACCGACAAAGGTCCATGTAGTCAAATGTATGATTTTTTTCCAGTAATCATGTATGGATGTGAGAAGTGGACCATAAAGAATGTTGAGCACTGAATAATTGATGCATTTGAACTTTTGTGCTCCTTGTGGCCAGTGCAATTCTTAAATGATGCATCCATCTACTTACAGCATAAGAAAATAACACACATTGTATCAAACAATTGGCACAGTAGCCCAGTGAAGAAATCACATTGAAAACTGGTAAATTAATATTTTTAAAATTATTAAAACATTAAAAATTATGCTAACATATGGCAGAGAAAGACTATTATATAGACATTTTATGATACTGTTTTCTGCCTAAAGGCAGAAATACTCTATCCTTCCTTCTGAAAAAAAAAAAAAATTATTTAAAAGTGTGGGGCCCTAAATGGGAAACCTTAAAAAGAAGGGCTAGCTTTGTGGTTTAGAGCTAAGATGGCACCTGGTGGAAGAGATGAGGGTGCGGCCTAAGTTTTTTTGTCAAAACTTTTGATTGGCTCTCTTGATTTCCGTGCACATAGACAGCGCATGATCACCATAGACTCCTGTTATAATGATGGCACATGACGATTTGACCTTTAATGTGATTGGTGCAACTATGGAAAGTCTCGCAATGCCCCCCTCCCCACACACGTTTCCTTTATAAACCAAGAGCTTACGACAATAAAGTGGAACTGCTTAGATGGAACCCCTTTCGCGTCTGATTGTCTCTCACTCACCAAGGGGCTGGGTTGGCGGACAGCAGGCTTACCTCTCCTCGGGACACCTCGGCTTTGCTGAGGGAAGTTCCACTGCCTCTCTCTTTCTGCAGAGCGCCCCCTGCAGAAACGTTTTGAAATGAGTCAATTCCAGGAACATTGAACCATGATTAAATAAATATCCATCATAAGAGCTAAGTCCAGAAATCATAAAAGTTGTCATGCTCACTCTTATAATCTGCTAAAACAGAGAACATGAGAAAAATAAAGAGCTATAAAAGAACAAGACAATGAAATAGAATGAGAAATACGTGGATAAATCAAAGCAGAGGGGAAAAAGAGAAATATCCAGAGAAGTAATAAAGATCAAAGATCTAGGTCTATTTGTGAAGGAACAAACTCAATCTCCCAGTTCATTATTTATTTCCTGAAGTATCTGAGAGTCTTCAATATTTTTGTAACAGCAAAATAGGTTTTTGATGTCAGTTATATGATATCTTTGGAAAGTTCTATAGTATAAAACCATTTATTAATAAATAAGTATGATGTGTGCCTCTGACATATCTAGTGCTGGAATTGGAACTCCACCAGGACAATGACCATGCTTTTTAATTTATTTCATATTTGTAAACCCTGAGCCTAGCACACAGTAGGCTTTCAAAAAATGTTTCTGGATAAGTAAATGAAACAAATCACATTTTTATGAAATACTGAGGAGACAGAAGAATGCAAGACATAAATGAGAAGACAACTGGCACATGAAAAATAAATAAAACAAGTAGTGAGCATTATGACATGCTTTACATTGGGAGGAGGTGGTCAAAGGAGGGAAAAGTAATTGTGAGATAGTCTTCATTGGAAAAGTGGGATATGAGCTGGGGATTTAAATACGTGTTCATATAGGATGCTAAGAAAAGATGTAGTCACAATGTAGGTGAAAATAAGACATGTTCAAAAGAATAGAAAGGTTTGATGTAGCATTAACATTGAGATTTTAAACAAAAATGTGAAGATAATGATTCTAATTACATAGGTCCCTGCAGCATATAGACTTGTGGTACTAGTGATGTGACACATATGATAGGAAAGATATTGAAGGTCACATTTAATCCTTGAGAAAAATGGCATAAAAAAAATGATGATGGTGAAGGAGAAAAGCAATGGAATGAGTAACCAAACATTCTCTGACTCTGTTTATAAATTTGTGACCCTGGTAAAATCTATCAAATTCTGTTAAACAAATTTTGAAACATGAGAGCAACAACATATAGCCTGCTAGGCCATTTTCACAAATAGCTATGAGAAAGCATATAATTACATTATATGAAAATATTAAGGATAGATGTATACTTGACTGATAGAAAATATTATGAGGCAAAGATATTTTAGGAAAGTGGTTTAGCAAGAATAAAAATTTCATAGAGATTTCTCAACTACGACACAGTTTTTGCTTTGTCTGGAGAGGCTGGTTACAAGAGTGCATGATTAAGGTGATGTCTTGGGAAGAAAAGAAGAGCAAATCTTACTCTGAAAGAACCAGGAGAGTGATCTAATAGTATGAAAGAAACCAGACAGAGTAATTACCAACATCTCTGAACATCTAGTAATATCTTACTTAGCAAAAACAACAAATGAGTGCTAAACTTTTTCATATATACCCGTTATGTCTTCCAAATAAGAGTAGAGTGGAAAAAAAAAACTATTATTTATTATTTCCCCCAATAACAATACTAATTATATAACAGTTATGCATTCATTTAAATAAATTAGTGAATTGCCTCCCACACACACAGAAAATATTTTTTCCATTCAATGAGATATTCTGAAAGCAGAAAAATTAAGCATCAGTTCAGTTTAGTTCAGTTTAGTTCAGTTCAGTCGCTCAGTCGTGTCTGACTCTTTACGACCCCATGAATTGCAGCACGCCAACCCTCCCTGTCCATCACCAACTCCCGGAGTTCACTCAGACTCATGTCCATCGAGTTAGGATGCCATCCAGCCATCTCATCCTCTGTCGTCTCCTTCTCCTCCTGCCCCCAATCCCTCCCAGCATCACAGTCTTTTCCAATGAGTCAACTCTTCGCATGAGGTGGCCAAAGTACTGGAGCTTCAGCTTTAGCATCATTCCTTCCAAAGATATCCCAGGGCTGATCGCCTTCAGAATGGACTGGTTGGATCTCCTTGCAGTCCAAGGGACTCTCAAGAGTCTTCTCCAACACCACAGTTCAAAAGCATCAATTCTTTAGTGCTCAGCCTTTTCACAGTCCAACTCTGACATCCATACATCACCAGTGGAAAAACCATAGCTTTGACTAGACGGAACTTAGTTGGCAAAGTAATGTCTCTGCTTTTGAATATGCTATCTAGGTTGGTCATAACTTTTCTTCCAAGGAGTAAGCGTTTTCAATAGTTACTCTTCACCACTGTTCCTTTACTATGGTTCTCTCAGTAATAGATTTTTCATATATTTTGTGATTGACTCTCCTATCCCTTGCTTTTCCTTCCAAGACAAAATGTATTATTTGGGGATAGGATAGACTGCTGTTGCTGTTCAGTCACCCAGTTGTGTCCAACTCTTTGCAACTCCATGGACTGCAGCACAGCAGGGCTCCCTGTCCCTCACCATCTCCCACAGTATGTCCAAGTTCATGTCAACTGCATTGGTGATGCCATCCAGCCATCTCATCTGCTGACGCTCTCTTCTTCTTCTGCCCTCAATCTTTCCTAGCATCAGGGACTTTTCCAACGAGTCAGCTGATTGCATCAGATGACCAAAATACTGGAGCTTCAACTTCAGCATCAGTCCTTCCAGTGAGTATTCAGGGTTGATTTCTCTTAAGATTGACTAGTTTGATCTCTTTGCTGTGAAAGGGATACCTGGGGATCTTCTCCAGCACCACAGTTTGAAGGCATCAATTCTTTGGTGCTCTCTGCCTTCTTTACAGTCCAGCTCTCACACCTGTACACGACCTCTGGGAAGACCATTGCCTTGACTATATGGATCTCTGTTAGCAGAGTGATGTCTCTGCTTTTCAACACATGTCTATATTTGTCATAGCTTTCCTGCCAAGAAGAAACTGCCTTCTGATTTCATGGCTGCAGTCACCATCTGCAGTGATTTTAGAGCCCAAGAAGAGGAAATCTGGTACTACTTCCATTTTTACCCCTTCTATTTGTCATGAAGTAATGAGGCCAGATGCCATGATCATAGTTTTTTAATATTTAGTTTTAAGTTGGTTCTTTCACTCTTCTCCTTCACCTTCATCAAAAGGCTCTTTAGTTCCTCTTCACTTGCATATCTGAGGTTGTTTTTGTTCCTGCTGACTATCTTGATTCTAGCTTATGACTCATCCAGCCTGGCTTTTCTCATGTTGTGCTCAGTGTATAAATTAATAGGGTGACAGCAGACAGCCCTGTTGTACTCTTTTCTCAACCTTCATTCAACCAATCAGTTTTTCCATACAGAGTTCTAACTGTTGCTTCTTGACTCACATACAGGTTTCTCAAGAAGTGGGTAAGATGGTCTGGGATTCCCATCTCTTTAAGAGCTTCCCACAGTTTGTTATGACCCACACAGTCAAAGGCTTTAGTATAGCTGATGGAACTACCTTGCTTTCTCTATGATCCAGTGAATGTTGGCAATTTTATCTTTGGTTCCTCTACCTTTTCTAAATCCAGCTTGGACATCTAGAATTTCTTAGTTCACATAACGCTGAATCCTAGCATGCAAGCTTTTAAGCATGATCTTACTAGCGTAGGAGATGAGTGCATTTATACAATGGTTTGAACATTCTTAGTGCTACTACCCTTCTTGGGAACTGGGAGGAGGACTGACCTTTTCCAGTCCAGTGGCCACTTCTGGGTCTTCCAGATTTGCTGATATATTGCGTGGAACTTCTTGACGACATCATCCTTTAGGGTTTTGAATTGTTCTGCTGGAATTCCATTGCATCCACTAGCTTTATTAACAGCAGCACTTCTTAAGGCCTGTGTGACTTCACACTCCAGAATGTCTGGCTCTGGGCTACTAGCCACACCATTGTAGTAATCTGGTTCATTAAGATATTTTTATACAGTTCTTCAATGTATTATTTCCACCTCTTTTTGATCTCTTCAACATCTACCTGGTCTCCACCATTTCTGTCCTTTATTGTGCCCATCTTTGGACTAAATATTCCCTTGATATTTTCAATTTTACTGAAGAGATCTCTAGTCTTTCCCCTTCTGTTCCTCCCCCCACCCCCCTCTGGTTTTATGCACTGTTCATTGAAGAAGGCCTTCTTGTCTCTCCATGATATCCTTTGGAACTCTGCCTTTAGTTGGATGTACCTTTCCCCTTTCTCCCTTGCTTTTTGTTTCTCTCCTTTCTTCAGCTATTTGTAAAGCCTCCTCAGATAAACACTTTGCCTTCTTGTTTTTCTTTTTCTTTCTGATGGTTTTGTTCACTACCTCCTGTACAATATTACAGACCTCTGTCCATAGTTCTTCCAGCACACTGTTTACTCGATATACTCCTTTGAATCTATTTGCCACCTCTACTGAATATTCATAGGTGATTTGATTTAAGTAGCACCTGGCTGGCCTAGTGGTTTGCCTGTCTTTTTTTTTTTTTTTTTAGTGTACACCTGAATTTTGCTATGAGAAGCTGATTATCTGAGCCACAGTAAGTTCCAGGTCTTGTTTTTGATGACTGTATACAATAGGATAGTTATTGGTTCTTATTTTATGATTGAAAACTACTATATGCATTTAATATATAAAGAGTGCTAAATGGCAGATTCTGACAACTTTTTAAGAAACAGGAGGCAGAGATATTAATTACTGTTTTTACACTCTGACCTCATACTTCCCATCAGATGGGCTGTCCTGATTTCCAGATAGGGCATTCAAGGGCAGCTGGGCTCTCACACTAACCTATATGCTTCACACCCCTATCAGTACAAAAACTGAAAATTACATTTTAACTTCTAATTTTTTCTTTCTTACTTCTGAATTGTTGCAAAACTTAATTGAAGAAAATATGTTTCAGGAGAAATGTAAAAATTAAGTGGAGGATATTACTGATTTTAAAGTATCTCCATATAAAAATAGCACCTAAACAACAGTTTAGAATAATCAGCAATTATTACACAATATTTTTTGAAGTTCAGGAATCTGGATATGTCATGGCATAACTGGGTTACTCTGAGTCAAAGTTTCTAAAAAAGACTGTGATGAAGGCATTTATCAAAGTTTACATCATCTCATAGCTCTACTCAGGGAGGATTCACCCACAAGTTCATCCATGTGGCTGTTGACAAGCCCCAGGTTCTCTCTCAAAGTTGTGTGTAGACAGCAGTTCCTTGGCATATGGGCTTATTCATAGGTCTACTCACAAAATGACAGCTTGCTTTCCCCAGAGCAAAAGCTCTTAGAGAGAAAGCATGTGTGAGAGAGTATCCCAGGGGGAACCCTCCTACACTGTTGGTGGAAATATAAGTTGGTACAAACACTATGGAGAAGAGTATGGAGGTTCCTTAAAAAAACTAAAAGAGAACTACTATATGATCCAGCAATCCAACTCCTGGGCATATATCCAGAGAAAACCATAATTAGAAAAGATACATGCACCTCTGTGTTCATAGCCAAAACATAGAAGCAACCTAAATATCTATTGACAGAGTATTAGATAAAGACAATGTGATACATATATAAAATGGAATATTAGTCAGCCATAAAAATAGCAAAATAATGCTTTTTGCAGCAAATGGATAGACCTAGAGATTATTATACTGAGCAAAGTAAATCAGACAGAGAAAGAAAGATATTATACGATAACACATATGTGAAATTCAATTTTTAAAAATGATACAAATGAATTTCTTTACAAAACAGAAACAGTCTTGCTGCTATCAAAAACAAATTTATGATTACCAAAACAGAAACATCAAGAAAGAGATAAATCAGGAGCTTGAGATTAACACACACACACACACTACTATGTGTAAGATAAATAACCACCAGGGCACCAGGGACCTACTGTTCAGCACAAGGAAGTCTGTTCAATAGTCAATGATAATCATATGAAAAAAAAAATCTGAAGGAAATGAATATATGTATATGTATACTTGAATCCCTTTGCTATACACCTGAAACTAACACAATATTGCAAATCAACTATACTCCAAAATAAATTTTAAAAAGCAAACAAAAAATACCCTACAAGAAAATTGCAAACTTTTTTTTTTTTTAACCTATTCTTAGAAGTGTCATCCTATCACCTTTGGTGTAGTCTATTCATAAGAATTAAGTTACCAAGCTCAGCTCATGTTGAAGGGGAGGGAAATACACAAGGACACAAATATTAGGAATGGGAATCACTGGGGACTGTGTAGAGGCTGCCTACCACAAACATGCTGAGAATTCTAAAATAACACAATGTTTTACATAGTGGCTGGGAAATTTAACAATGTTGAATTTATGAGTAACTTTGGGGGAATCAATATTATATATATATAATACACACACACACACACACACACACACACATATATATATATATATATATATATGTATGTATGTATTTGCATTGGGTCAGAGCACATGGCTTTGGGCTTTGGACTTAAACAAATTTCCCAGGTGCATCTTTGATACTGACATTTTTTAATTCAGATTCTTTTGACATCCATTTTAGAACACTTTCTCTCTAAAGACTTCATAAGCACTGGTAAGTAAAATAATTTTGCTCTCTCTATTTTGTTTCTCAGGCAGATCTGTTGGCCATTAGAGAATTTTTGACACTGGAGTTGTAAATTCTGACCTTTATCTAAAGGAAAAGTCTGGAAATCAAGTGGCAAGGCTTTTTTTTTTTTTTTTTTTTTTTTTTTTTTTTTTATATCTTTTTTTTTTTTTAATTTGGAGATAATGTCAAATCTTACAGAAAAGTTGCAAAAATAAAAATAATTGCAAAGATCACTCATATACCCTTAACCTAGATACACTTAGTGATAACATATTACCCCATTTGTGTTCCTCCGTGTGTACATGTCTGTGAACATTTCATTTCTTTCTGAACCATTTGAGGATAGGTCATATACATTTTAGGACTTTCTTGTTGGCTCAGATGGTAAAGCATCTGCCTACAATGTGGGAGACCCAGGTTCAATCCCTGGGTTAGGAAGATTTCCNTATTCATTTTTGTGAAACTTACAGACAGAGATTGTGACTTTGTCCTCAGAAATTTCACAGAATTTATTCCTCAGTAATAAAAGGATCTGGGGTACCTTACCACATTGACATAAACATTTGGTATAGAGACAAAGGAAAGGCTAAATTAAATAATCACAAATCCACAGTCAAAAACCTAAAGAAAGCTTGAATACCAGATGCCTTTATTCTGAGAATTATGCTAACCAAGAACCATGCAATGATATTAGTAAACAGGTAGACAAATTTAACCATGCTTCAAATAAAAAGAAAATAATGATTTAAAAAGTAATGTTAGCTCTTGAGACATCAGAGAACAAACTAAAGATGTATTAATAAATAAAATTACAGAGGAATTTTTTCAATGGAGACTCAAGTTTACACAGGTCACTTTAGACAAGTGATTCTCAGCTGGGCAAGATTCTGTCTCCCTGTGAATATTCAATAATATTCAAAGGTATTTTTTAATTGTCACAGTTGGGATCCTCTGGTGGAAAGAGGATGTAAAACATTCTACAATGCTTAAAACAGCCTCTCTCAATAAAGATTATCTAGCCTAAAATGTCAATAGTCCTATGATAAATGAAACCTTAGTTTTAGAGAAAAGGTTAAAAAAAAAACGGAGGGTGAGTAGAGAGAGAGAAAATTTAATAATATGTAGCCAGATCAATTTTTCTTTCCAAATAGTCTAGGAAAAGGTGTAATGCTGATGTGATTATCACATTAGAAAAAAATATAGTTGTCTAAAGAGAGGAACTTAAAAATAATTATCCAGATGTTTCAGGGCAAGAGTTGAACTACTACCAAGTGGTAACTAGGACTCAGGAAACTATTGAGAAGAATCATCTCAAAGCTATCAATTGAAATTTCATAGTAAAATTATTTGGAGAACCATAATTTGAAGACTGGAACACATATCAAATGATCATATATAATGTTTGGAATTATGAGAGAAAGAAACATGAGAGATAAGTGTAATTAATGCTAGTAATTCTTTTGTGAATTTTAAGGTAACTCAATTATGTTTCTATAAATTGAGATTGAAATATTGACTATACTGTTAGGAAATATGTTCCTCAGACATATGAAATGAGGATGCTATAAGAAGCTGCAGCAAGGAAGATGAAGCTAGGAAAGACATAATCGAGATAGCATTGGTAGAATCATAGCTTCAGCTATAAGTTGGGACTGAGGAAGACTAAGCCTTAGGTCATGTCTTTGCAAGAGTACACGGACACTAAAGGAAACAAGAATACAGTTTAGAGATTCATAAAGTTGAATGAGAAAATTTTACGCTTTTATTTTCACTCAGTCCTAAGATATAGTGTTACTTGCAATTATAAGTGTAGTCAGTAATATTCATATTAGCAATACCATGACTTTTTACTAACAGAATTCATAGACAGCTTGTATCAAATAGACTTGTATTTTTAAATTAATTTTTATTGGAGTATAGTTGATTTTCAATGTTGTATTAGTTTCTACTGTACAACAAATTGAATCAGTTATACATATACATATATACACTCATTTTTAGATTCTATTTCAAAAGGTCATTACAGGATATTGAGTAGAGTTTGCTGTGCTATACAGTAAGTTATTATTAGTTATCTATTTTATATATAGTAGTGTGTATATGTCAATCTCAACATTTCAGTTTATCTCTCCCACCCCTTCCCATCTTAGTAAGCAGAAGATTGCTTTCTACATATATTTTGAACTATTCTTTATGTTATCACTTAGTAAAAATTATGGCAGTTTACTGTTAGAATGGCTATTATCAAAAAGGTAAGAAATAAATGTAGAGAAAGGAGGGCATACATGCACTGTTGGTGGGAATGTAAATTGGTGCTACTACTACAGTAATTCCTGAAAAAAATTAACCATGGAGATTCCTCAAATAAGAAAATAACTAAGAACAGAACTACTATATGATACAGCTATCCTATTCCTGGGTATTCTTATTCAAGAGCATGAAAATATTATTTCAAAAAATATATATGTACCCCTATGATCATTGTGGCATTATTTATAATATCCAGAAAAACATCTATTTCTGCTTTATTGACTATGCCAAAGCCTTTGACTGTGTGGATCACAATAAACTGTGGAAAATTCTGAAAGAGATGGGAATACCAGGCCACCTGACCTGCCTCTTGAGAAACCTATATGCAGGTCAGGAAGCAACAGTTAGAACTGGACATGGAACAACAGACTGGTTCCAAATAGGAAAAGGGGTACATCAAGGCTGTATACTGTCACCCTGCTTATTTAAATTCTATGCAGAGTACATCATGAGAAATGCTGGGCTGGAAGAAGCACAAGCTGGAATCAAGATTGCCAGGAGAAATATCATTAACCTCAGATATGCAGATGACACCACTCTTATGGCAGAAAGTGAAGAGGAACTAAAAAGCCTCTTGATGAAAGTGAAAGAGGAGAGTGAAAAAGTTGGCTTAAAGCTCAACATTCAGCAAACTAAGATCATGGCATTTGATCTCATCACTTCATGGGAAATAGATGGGGAAACAGTGGAAACAGTGGCTGACTTTATTTTGGGGGGGTCTCCAAAATCACCACAGATGGTGATTGCAGCCATGAAATTAAAAGATGCTTACTCCTTGAAAGGAAAGTTATGACCAACCTAGATAGCATATTGAAAAGCAGAGACATTACTTTTCCAACAAAGGTCCATCTAGTCAAGGCTATGGTTTTTCCAGCGGTCATTATGGATGTGAAATTTGGATTATAAAGAAAGCTGAACGCCGAAGAATTGATGCTTTTGAACTGTGGTGTTAGAGAAGACTCTTGAGAGTCCCTTGGAGATCCAACTGCAAGGCAATCCAACCAGTCCATCTTAAAGGAAATCAGTCCTTGATGTTCATTGGAAGGACTGATGTTGAAGCTGAAACTCCAATACTTTGGCCACCTGATGTGAAGAACTGACTCACTTGAAAAGACCCTGATGCTGGAAAGAATGAGGGCAAGAGGAGAATGGGATGAGAGAGGATGCGATGGTTGGATGGCATCATCAACTCAATGGACGTGTGTTTGGGTGAACTCTGGGAGTTTGTGATGGACAGGAAAGCCTGGAATGCTGTGATTCATGGGGTCACAAAAAGTCGGACACGACTAAGTGACTGAACTGAACTGAACTGAAGATATGGAAACAACGTAAGTGCCCATCCATGGGTGAATAAATAAAGAAGGTGTGGTATATGTATATAATAGAATACTATTTAGTCATAAAAGATAACATCTTGCCATTTGTGATGTGAATGGACCTTAAATGTATAATGCTTAAACGAAATAGGTGAAAGAAAGACAAATACTATCTGATTTCACTCATATGTGGAATATAAATAAATAAATAAAACAAAGTAAATGAACAAACAAACAAAAGTTTCAGAGAACAGAGTAGTGGTTACCAGAGGGAAAGGAATAGTGGGGAGGACAAAAGGGGAAAAAAGAATCAACTGTATGGTGACAGATGGAAACAACTTTTGGTGGTAAGCATGCTCTGGGTTGGACTTCTCTGGTGATTCAGATGGTAAAGAATCTGCCTGTAATGTAGGAGACCTGAGTTCAATCCCTGGGTCAGGAAAATCCCCTGGAGAAGGGATGGCTACTCACTCCAGTACGCTTGCCTAGAGAATTTCACTGACAGAGGTGACTGGCAGGCTACAGTCCATGGGGTCTCAAAAGAGTTGGACAGGACTAAGAGACTAATACAACAACAATATTGTGAGTTATACAAATGTAAAAATACAATATTGTACACAGGAATTTTACACAATGCTATAAACCAATGTTCAGTTCATTTCAGTTCAGTCACTCAGTCGTATCTGACTCTTTGTGACCCCATGGACTGCAGCACACCAGGCCTCCCAGTCCATCACAACTCACAGAGGTTACTCAAATTCATGTCCATTGAGTCAGTGATGCCATCCAACCATCTAATCCTCTATCTCCTTCTCCCAGCTTCAATCTTTCCCAGCATCAGAGTCTTTTGCAATAAGTCAGTTCGTCATATCAGTTGGTAAATTATTTGAGTTTCAGCTTCAGCATCAGTTCTTCCAATGAATATTCAGGACTGATTTCCTTTAGGATGAACTGGTTTGTTCTCCTTGCAGTCCAAGGGACTCTCAAGAGTCTTCTCCAACACCACAGTTCAAAAGCATCAGTTCTTTGGTGCTCAGCTTAATAGTCCAACTCTCACATCCATACATGACTACTGGAAAAATCATAGTTTTGACTAGACAGACCTTTGTGGGCAAAGTAATGTCTCTGCTTTTTAATAAACTGTCTAGGTTGGTCATAACTTTCCTTCCACGGAGCAAGTGTCTATTAATTTCATGGCTGCAGTCACCCTCTGCAGTGATTTTGAAGTACACAAAAATAAAGTCTATCACTGTTTCCACTGTTTCCCCATCTATTTGCCATGCAGTGATGGGACCAGATGCCATGATCTTAGTTTTCTGAATGTTGAGTTTTAAGCCAACTTTTTCACTGTCCTCTTTCACTTTTATCAAGAGGCTCTTTAGTTACTTCAATCAAAAATAAATCTTAAAAAATATTATGTCAGTTTTTTAGATAAAGAGCTATATATTAATAAAAATAGATTAATAAAGAAACATAATAGTGGATATTTGATAACTATATCAATATTATTGGCTTATTTTATAGTTTTAGCAATATTATAAGAAGTTCAGTTCAGTCACACAGTCGTGTCCGACTCTTTGCGATCCCGTGAATCACAGCACACCAGGCCTCTGTGTCCATCACCAACTCCTGGAGTTCACTCAAAGGGGGGTCATAAAACTGGCTTCACCATAAAACTTCCAAAAAGATTCTTGACACAATAAAAGTTACAAAACACTCCCTTAATTGGAATTTATCAAAAATGGAGAAAGCAGGCAGGACAGGTTTGCCAAACTGATGTATCTGCCACATCCAGAACTGATGCAATTTTTGTCTCCTAATATAGGTTACCCTCTAGATAGAATTGGGAGAAATATGTTAGAATTACAAATGTATAGTCTTGTAGAAAAAAAAAAAAACTGATAGATGCATGTCCAAAGTTCTGAATGATAAACATATATAGTATATATTTTACAAAATCCCCAAAGGAGCATGCAACAATAACAAGACATAAAGTCCAATTAAATGCTGTTAATTGAAGTTTAGAGGCTTTAGGAAAGTACACATGAGAAAATGAAGTAATAACCTCATTTGGAAAGCAAATTTACATCAATTGTAGATACTTTTTTTTTTTTTTTTTCAGTTGATGGCCTAATATGAAGAGGTGTCCCACTTAGGAAATAGTAAAAGCTGTGAAACTGGTTAAGTCATAAACTACAGAGAAGGACATGTAAGAAAGCTAGACAATTGCTATTCTGAAGAATGATTGTTCTCAAGATGAAATATGACAGGATCTCTTGGTTCTAGAAATTCACCAAGTTCAAGGCAGCCTGCTTGAGCCTAAGAAAATAGTTCAAAAGCAGAGTGCATGATTATTGATATTTTGTCTCAATTTAGCATGGATATGTTAGGTAGGTAGAACAGGGAAAAGGAGTCCAAAATGGCGGTGGCTACAAGACAAGGAAGGGAAAAGCCTGTGAAAATGAAACAAAAGAAGGTCCGAGGACGAGGACCAGAATGAGGATCTCAGGTAAAACAAACAACACTCCTGGCTGGCCTTATTTACATAGGACAAGCCCAGGGAGAGATAAACATATAAATAGGAGAGCCAAAGCTAGCTCTCTCGCTCTCTCCCACGCGCTGGGGTGCTCTTCTCCTCATGTCTTTAGATGGATGTGCCAACCGCCTCAAAGATGGATTTTCCTGCTATCTTCTAAATAAAATAGATCTGTAACACTGAGCTGTAACACTGATTTGTCTAAGAGCTATAACACGGTCCATCTGAGACCTGAGAGCTATAACACGGTCTATCCAAGACCTGAGAGCTGTGACTCGCCAAGGGGGCTTTAATGTCCGTCACTCCAAATCTTTGTTGTCACAAGACAAAGAATCAAGGAACATACACTCGCGTGACATCTATGGTGTCGTGACTCGGAGATAACCTTGCTGAAACAATCTCCGCGTGGAAGAGGCCAAGCACAGCCGGAGCCCAACTCAGCGAAGCTCCCGCGGTAGAGGCAGAACGCGAAGAAAATCCAGCGCAGGGGAAGGCCCATCGTGCTGGAAACTGGGACAGCGGAAAGCCCACACAGCCAAGTCTCAGATCCCAGAAGACCTCCAGTTAAGGTAAGAGGTCCTCGCTGTTCTGGCTTGAGGGACATGCCTAACAAAATCTTAATTCCCTTACAATCTCTCGTTTCTTGTTTCCTCGAACCTCCTGCGGACAGGCAGGTGGCAGGGGACACAATTGAGGGACTCTGGAGAGGCTACTCCTCAACATGTCCCAAAGGAACTATCTGCTGAGCCCCAGTAGCTGTTACACAAGCCGGTGGGGGTTCTTCTGTCCTTTCTCTTCTCTGTGCCAAGGATCAGACCAAAAAAACGGTGAGCACCAGTCAGATATTTAGCAAAATTTCCGGCAGGCTATTAAGGGGATTCCTTGGCACGTTTTTCCCATTGCTTTTTCCTCCTGTCCTTCAGCTCTCTCCTGGGACACAAGCCAGGCCAAAATTAATAAAGTTCAGGCTCTGAGGTCTCATTACAAAAATTCATTGAGAGTCAAAGCGATAGATAAGAGGTAGACTTGTTAAGATTCAGAAAAAAAGCGCTGTCCTCTACAGGATACTGGCCAGGATACTCTACAGGATACTCTACTGGAATGCGGCCTGGCTCGGGTTTTGCGAGTGGGGTGAATTTATATGCTAATGAGTGGGAGAATCATCCCAGCCATTGGGGAACCACCCACTCCTCCTTCTTTTACACAATGCCTTGGAGCTGTCCTGCCACCTGGGTGTGTCTGTTGGCTTATAGATTAGCAATTAAGGTTTACTTGAATTTGACTTGTCATCTTAGACCCAATTGATTTGAAATTGGTTTACATTATACCCTTGTGCTATGTCATTCTTTCAAAGGTTGTGCTCTGCCCCCTTCCCTCCTGTTTCATGCTCTTTTCCTGAGCCCCATCCAGTCCCACAAGGTTGCCTCTACAATATTCCAGAAAGACAACCAGAAAATAACTGGTCTTGGGAGGGAAATACTCTATAATATCCAATCCCCTAATCCTACCCAGTAATGGTCACACTGGAGATCTTGGAGACACTCAACTCCAGTCCGGGGATCCCAGGAGGTCATCACGCCTTGACCTGCCTAGGGATCTGGTCCTTGAAATGTTGTCATTCCTCAACCTGCTCGGGAATCCGCTAGTCCCAGGGGTCCCAGGAGGTCATCATGCCTCGAGCTGCCCAGGGACCCAATTCTCGGGAGGCTGTCATGCCTCGGCCTGCCTGGGGATTCGCTCTCTAGGAGGTTGTCATGTCTCAGTCTGCCTGGAGATCTGCACCCTAACCCAGGGACGCCTGGCTCTCAGGTTGCAACAGATCTGAGTAGGATAAGCTTCAGAAAGACTCACCCCTAAGGAAGTCCACCCATGGAAACAGAAGGAAGCCTACTACTCGTGGGACTGTGCCCAGTCTCAGCAACAACTCAGGAGCCTGATGAGAACCCCATTGCCTTTCTGGAAAGGCTAAAAGAGGCACTCCAAAAGTTTATCAATCTGGACTTAGACTCTTACGAGGGACAGGTGATTTTAAAGGACAAATTCCTGTCCCAATGTGCATCAGATATCAGAATTAAGTTACAACAGCTACAACAGCAGGATCCCGCTGCCTCTTTGGATGAGATGGTCCAGACAGCCACCAATTCCTTTTATAACAGAGAACAGGAGAAGGAGGCCAAGGCCCAGGAGAAGGAGAGAAAGAAAGAGACAAGGCATGCCCAGATGCTGGCTGCCCTCCAGAAAAGCCTATGGCAAAAAACCCGAGTCCTTGAAGGACAAGGCATGAGACAAATGCCTGATCTGTAGACAGGTGGGGCATTGGGCCAAAGAGTGTCCAAACTGTGACAAGTCTCCTAGAATGGCTTGCCACAAATGCCATCAACTGGGACATTGGGTGGCACTCTGCCCCCAGGACCCAAGAGCCTCAGGATCAAGTGCCAAGCCTACCCTCATGATGAGGACTGAAGCGGCCCACTCCAGCCAGCCCGCCTGTCACAGATAACCATCATGGGGCTGGAGCCAAGGGTGCAACTGGATGTGGCAGGTAGGTCCGAGAATTTCTTGGTTGACACAGGGGCTACCTACTCTGTCTTGATCTCCTACTCCGGACCCTTCTCCTCCCAAACCTGTACCATTTTGGGTGCTACAGGAAAAGCAACTACTAAAAGATTCACCCGAGCACTTCTTTGTTGCTGGGATAGACAAATATTTTCCCACCAGTTTCTAGTGATCCCTGAGTGTCCTACTCCCTTATTGGGAAGAGATACACTCACTAAACTGGGAACCATCCTTGTGATGGGAAGTTTTTCAGCCCCTAGAGCCCCGCAGCTCCTGGTTACTATGGAAGAACCCATTACACCTTCAATAGAGAGGGACCAAGAACTATGGGAAGACAAAATTAACCCCCAGGTGTGGGACCAGGGGATTCCTGGACGAGTCCACCAAGCTGAACCAGTCATTATTGTCCTCCAAGATCCCACTCGGTTTCCTAACCGGAAACAATACCCTCTCAAAAGAGAGGCTCGAGAGGGACTACAGCCTTTAATAAATAAACTCCTTGCTTGTGGGCTATTGGTCCCCAACAGTTCACCATGTAACATCCCAATCCTCTCAGTAAAGAAAAAAGATGGAACCTGGCGAATGGTTCAAGACCTCCAGATCATAAATGAAGGTGTAGTCCCCCTCCATCCCACAGTACCCAATCCCTATGTAATCTTGGGAGAAATCCCACCCAGTGCCAAGTGGTTTACAGTCTTGAATCTCAAAGATGCATTTTTTTTTTTGCATACCACTGGCTAAAGAATCCCAATATCTTTTTGCCTTTGAGTGGGAGGCCCCAGGAGAAAAACACCAACAGATGACTTGGACAGTATTACCTCAGGGGTTCAGAGATAACCCCCACATGTTTGGACAGGCCCTTAGCCGGGATCTCCTAGATGTGGACCTGCGACCTAATGGGAAAATATTACAGTATGTAGATGACTTACCAATCTGCTCTCCAGATGAGAAAAGTGCCCAACAACATGCAATTCAGGTTCTAAACTTCTTGGCAGAAAGAGGATATAAGGTCTCCCGTGCTAAGGCACAGTTGGTTGAAACAAAGGTCACTTACCTAGGAGTTCAGATTACACATGGGTCCAGGAGGCTGTCCTCTGATCGGGTACAAGGAATCCTTCAGTTGCCCTCCCCCACTACTCGAAAACAATTGAGAGCTTTCCTGGGCCTAACTGGAAATTGTAGAATCTAGATACCCAACTATGGTCTAATTGCCCAGCCCTTATATGAAAGCTTAAAGGAACGAGATGATTCAATCCCACTGATGTGGGGAACTCCTCAAAAGAAGGCAGAGGCTACACTAAAACAGACCTTAACTCAAGCACCTGCTTTGAGGTTGCCAGACCCAGAAAAAGCATTCCAACTTTATGTTCATGAAAGGAAGGAAATAACCTTGGGAGTGTTAACTCAAAGGTTGGGATCTGAGTCCCAGCCTGTAGCTTACTTATCCAAAAAGCTCAGTCCAACTACCCAAGGCTGGCCTCCCTGCCTTTGAAATCTTGCAGCTATTGTAATCATGATAGAAGATGCTTTATAACTCTCCTTTGGGGGCAAACTATTTTTACCAGCCACCAAGTAAAACAACTCCTAAATGGGAGAGGCCATTTATGGATGTCTGATCAAAGAATCCTCAGATATCAAGTAATGCTGATGGAAAATCCAGGCCTCACTATATTCCCTTGTGAGGTTCTTAACCCAGCCACCCTCCTGCCTACCCCCGAGGGCTCTCTCCCTTTTCACTCTTGTCTAGAAACCTTGTACCACTGGACAAAACCCCGAGAAGGATTGTCAGAAGATCCTCTGACCAATCCTGAGGAAATCTGGTACACTGATGGAAGCAGCTTTGTCTTGGATGGAAAAAGAAAAGCTGGGTATGCAGTAGTCTCCAATTTTTAGACCATAGTGGCTAAGCCTCTGCCACCAGATCAACAAGCTACAACATACAGTGCCAGCGCAACAAAGATGTAAAACTACAGCCAACCACAGAAAATATCACTCACCCTTAAATGGACACCACTACAAGGACTCTGAGGCTTGAGACTAGCAAGAGGGGGAGGCCTAATATTCCCTCGCTGCCCCAGTTCAGCAGGAAGTAGCCAGAAAGACCTCGATGCCCCTATTCCCAAAGAATTGGGTCTCCCATCTCTTGAGGAGGGAATGTTAGGTAGGTAGAACAGGGAAAAGGAGTCCAAAATGGTGGTGGCTACAAGACAAGGAAGGGAAAAGCCCGCAAAAATGAAACAAAAGAAGGTCCGAGGACCAGAATGAGGATCTCAGGTAAAACAAACAACACTCCTGGCTGGCCCAATTTACATAGGACAGGCCCAGGGAGAGATAAAGATATAAATAGAAGAGCCAAAGCTAGCTCTCTCTCACTCTCTCCCACACGCTGGGGTGCTCTTCTCCTCGTGTCTTTAGATCCATGTGCCCTCACGCCTCAAAGATGGATTTTCCTGCTATCTTCTAAATAAAATAGATCTGTAGCACTGAGCTGTAACACTGATTTGTCTAAGAGCTATAACACGGTCCATCTGAGACCTGAGAGCTATAACACGGTCTATCCAAGACCTGAGAGCTGTGACTCGCCTAGGGGGCTTTAATGTCCGTCACTCCAAATCTTTGTTGTGAAGAGACAAAGAATCGAGGAACATACACTCACATGACAGATATATATTTTTCCTGGAAAAGAATGCTTGGGATATTGAAAATTTATACGATAAAATCCAGTTCCTTAAAGCAAAACATTTACTAGGTTTGTAATGTCCCTTTTAGCTCAATCAGTGTAAAGATTTGATCAAACAAGTGTAATCATTGATTTAGTCAACTGAATAACAAGATGAGCAATTGTTGGAGGTCAGAAACACATGTGGTTTGTGTGCACATGTCAATTAGGGTTTACTGGAAGCAATAATAAATTATGGGTAAATAAATAACCACAGAGCCTGGATTTAGGATTCTTACACTGTGGATCAACTCCTTCACAGAGCTCTCAGGTGGTCTGCCATCAAGCTGTAAACATCTTACTTCTTTAGACACAGGAACAAATGTGGATAAGACCACTGAAAACTTTCTAAGAACATTAATATTTCTGTCTGTAGCCAGGCCATTAATACCCCATGATGCTTTTATGAAAACTGAATAAAATTTGGAGTCTTACAATAAAGACTAAATGAAGTCTCAATCCCAGTTGGCTCTATCTCAGTCATACAGATATCAGCAAAATGAGAACTTGAGCATAAATATGAGTAGTCTCAGTTATAATTATTTTTGTCAGTTAATGAAGCAAATCTCTTGGTATCCAACAGTGTTCCTGAGGATGATGGTGAAGATAGGTAGCTCTACCCCAGCACTGTCAGAGTTTCCCAGATATATTTCATAGATTTATTAAGAATGAACAACATTGACATTACACTGAATTCTAGAGTAGCTATGTGTAATTAATGTCCATATTAAAGGAGGTAAAATGAAGAATTGAACAAATACACTCTCTGGAGTTCAACAATTAAAGCAAATAGGAAATGAAAGAATGCTTGGGTCAATTATCAGTGGATAATGAGATTTGAACTCTCTTTGAGAGGAAAGGTATATGAAAGACATTAATCAAGGCAAGTAGTGTGGTCGCTACTGGGGCTTTCCTGATGGCTCAGGTGGTAAAGAAAATGCCTGCAATGTGGGTGACCTGGGTTTGATTTCCTTTCTCCCCTGGAGAAGGAAATGGCTACTCACTCCAGTATTTTTGCCTGCAGAATCCCACGGACAGAGGAGAATGGCAGACTACAGTCCAAGGGATCACAAAGAGTCAGACATGAATGAGTAACTCACACTTTCAGTTTCCATGCAAAAAATGTGAACAGTCCATGTTTATATTTAGAGTCAAGGAGTTCTGCTGTAAAGTTTTACCATAGCACAGTGAGATAATCCAGCCTTAAGTATAACTTGTTTGAGAAAAATAACTGGCATTAGTTGTCAGATAAAGTGCATTAGTTGTTATGGAACTTATTAATAAAACAATAGCTTCAACCATACCAGTTGTTGAACACACCATGTAGGGCATGCTTTCCCTATGGCAAGTCAGGTTAAGCACAAAAAATCTGTATGAGCATATTTGAAGCTTCTGTTTTCATTACATTTGCTAATATTCTGTTGGTCAAGCTCTACAATGATAGACCTGGAATGTAGGATGTCACAGTTGGCCCTCAGCCACAATAGTGCAATAATCTAGTCTACTGGACCAAAAAAAAGCAACGATCTAGTACAAGAGAAATATTCCTGGAAGGCAGAAGTGTAAAATGACAGAAATATCTTGAAGAACAATTTTTAAATGTCTACAAATGATATAATGCACATATCTTACATACCAGCTGGATATGTAACCTATAAATTACTGATTATGGCAGTTATCTTTGAGAAATCAAGGGATCTGTGGGGGGACTGGGAAAATACAAGATGGTTCACTTGTATATATTATATTTTTACTTCTAGTTGTGGTGAAAACAGACTAGATTCTGAAACAAGGAGTAAGATGTTAAAATCTGATAAATTTGGAGAATGGCTACATTATATTGCATATAAACATATTAATCATGAGTACATTTTAATCTCTCATACTTTACTAAACACTTAGATTATTTTCGTATTTAAAATAAAATTAAAAATGTCTTTGCTCTAGACAAATATTTCAGTACCAATAAAACAACATTATTATTGTTGAATTATCTACATTTTCTAGCAGACTATAAACCCCAAGGTAAAACAGTCATCTCAATTATTTATCTATAAGGACTGCAATGAATTCAGTATACAAACTTAGGAAGCAAGCATAGAGTTAATGAAGAAAACGTTCCAAATCTAGTGATCTTTCTCTGGCCACATAGTAATTGGCAGAGCCAGGATTGTAACAAAAGAATCTAAATTCAAGAGTTTATGATTTTAACCAAAGGCCATTCTACTTTTCTTATTGAATGAATGGATAGATAGATTTTTGTCACAATTCTTATCAAATTACTAGAAGGCTAATTATTTAACTATTTTACTTGAATCTTTATAGAAGTTTTAATTGTTTGATGTCAATAAAACAAAAACCTCTTATATTATAGGGGAATTTAATACAAGGAATTAGTTAGATTTGTATTAGAGAATGCAAATGCTGTGGTAGGAAAAATCATGAAATAGGTCTGATGGCTAGGGAAAAATTTGAATTTTGAAAATACAGAACTTTTTAGAGACCCTGAAAATGTAGGATTCCTAAACAGATGTATAACATGAAATTGGTTTCCAGGGAGAAAAATAAGACTTATAAAAATGAAATTACTAATATTTTATGATGCTCTCTCTAGTCTTACCTAACAGAAATGAGGGAAGCAGGATGTAAACCAGAACATTAAGCCAAGTCTATTAAATCTGAGTCCTATGCTTTCTTTTTTCATATTCATTGCGACACAATAACCTCCTAGTACAGATACAGGTTTCAATCAGGACTCAAAGATTGATAAGGTGAAATAAAGAAAACTGCTATTTCCACTAAGACTTTTAAAACTGGAACTTTAATTAGAAGGCTTTTATTATATGATAATGCACTGAAGAAACATTTCATGGGATGGCTAGCTAAAAGTTAGGTCTCAGGTAATGTTTTATTTACTTAATTTCAGTAAATATTGTGAATTAAATAGTTTGCAAGTAGAAAGAGGATATGCCATTGGTACTTATTCCATTTTTTTGGCCTTTTATTATATTCACAAATGCAGCATAAAAGATACTAAGAATAATTTAGGGAAAGTTCTGTATAGCCAATCAAACTGAATAAAGTAAGAACATATCTGCCTTAGTTCATTTATTTTGAGTCAGACAATTTTTTAAAATCTTGGCTAGATTTTTTTTTCTCCCTTTTTCAACAGAAGTGACTCTTGAAAAGAATTTTCAAGACAGTGAAGAAAATTTTCTCAAATACAAAAAATATTTGAACTTCAATCTATAGTTCTGTTCTCATTTGTTTTTCCTCTCCCTGTGCTGTTAACTCTTTGGATTACTATGTTCCTCAACATGAAAACCCAACAAATATATAGGTTTTTAAAATGAGATATAACTGGCATTTAACATTATATTAATTTCAGGCTCACATTATGATATAATAATGTATATATTGCAAAATGATCACTATAATAAGTCCATCATACAGTTTTTAAGAAAATTATAAGGGTATCTCAGTTTATTTCTTAATCTCAGAAGGAAAGCCTCACTGTTCTGGATACGAAGTAAAAGTTATAGAATATGATAATAAAAAGCTCAACTGCTGATTGTCACAAGTGATTAATTTAAGAAGTAGCTGCTTTTACTCAAAGGGTTATGTTCTCCCTCAAGTAGTTTCCTACTCTTTCACCTATTGGACACCTCATTTAATGATGAACACATCATCACACCATAAAGGCAAAGTATCAGAGAGATTCCTTTTAATTTTAGGCAGAACAATGCTAGATGACTTATTTTTTAATTTGTATCTTATAGTTGGTATGTAAACTAAAAATACAAGAGAATTAAAACTTGGCTAATTCTTAATGCATTTTTCAGGTGAAAATTTCAAACATAAAACACAAAACAATTTAAAAAACACAACTAGCAAAAGTTAATATTTTGTCCTGTTGTCTCTCACTGGGTTCTGAAGCTTCACTTTTTTTGCAACTATTTTCCTGTGCACTGCCTCAATAAAGCTCCTGTGATGATCATGGTATACATTCTTCTTATTGATGTTTTAATATTTGTATCCATAAATATCATAGATTATTATTTTGTATATCTACACAAATGCAGTCAAAATGTATTAGACATGGTCTTATATCTAAGTCTTTAATTCACCATTATCTTTTGTAGTTTTACACACGTGGATACATTTAGATTTAATTATTACCATGGTTTATTTCCGTTTTCCATTTTTACCCTTTATTGTTAATTATGTTGGTTTTCCCAGCTATAGAACATGCTTTTATAAGCCTTATTTTGCACATAGGTAAACATTTTTCTAGGATAAAGAGATGCTTATAGAATTTATGGATTTTGGAATATGTACTTTTTCAAGCTTACAATTGCAGAAGGTGTCCAAGATATTATGCTGCAAAACTCTTAGACCTAAGAAGAGTTTGACTTTGCTGTCTTTTCAAAAGCGTAGTCATATTTTCTCAATAAAATGATTATAAAACAGCTTATCCCTTTTTATAAAATTTGCATTTAGTTAACAAGTTTATTGGCCCATTTTTCTGTTTTATGAATTACTTGTCCATATATTTTGCTGCTATTTTGTGCATAGATCTGATTGTTTTTTCATTTTATTATTTAACATTATGCTCCTTTATGATTGCTGCTTTTGTGCCTTAAAAAAATATTCCTTAACCTAAACTTTGAGGATAAGTATTTTGACAACATTTTGAGTTTTGCGTTTGATATACAAATTGTCAGAAATTTAATCTGCATATGGTTCTAGAAATAGATCTAATCATGTTTTTCCCATTCAATTAGAAACATTTCCAATTCATTCATTTTAAAAGATCCATTTTCCCTCAGCTATTTTTAAAGTTCTTTTCCTCCCATCAAAGTACTCACTTGTACTTGTCTATTCTTAACTATCTTCTCTGTTTTACTAATTTTAATTAAATAAATTTATTTTATTAACAATAAATTAATGTTTAATTAATTTTATTATATATGTAAATTTTTAAACAGAATATTTTTTAAAATAGGAGATTCATAAGTCTTAAACTGAGATAAAGCAAGACTTCAGTTTGATTCTTCATGTAAAACATCGTTTTTGCTGATCTTCAATATGGTTTCTTTCACATGAATTCTAGAAATATTTTGCCAATTTTTATAACATTGTGTGAAACACAATATTATATTATTGACATATAATTCACATACCATACAATTAAACACTTTAAAGTGTACTATTCAGTGATGTTTAGTGTATTCATAAAGTTGTGAAATAATCATAATTACCTAATTCCAAGTACTTATATCACTCTAAGAAGAAGCTCCATATAACCATCAGCATTCACACCATATTCTTTGACTACCACCCCATCCTCTGATAAACACTATGTGGCCTTTTGCAACTGACTTCTTTCATTTGGTATAAATTTTTTGAGGTCAGTTCATAATGTTTCCCATTTTAGACTTCACTTTGTTATTGTTGAATAACATTCCATTTAATTATACAGTACTTTTGGTTTATCCATTCATCAATTGACAGACATTAGGATTATTTCCAGTTTTTGGCTATTATGAAAAAAACGTTACCACAAACATTCTTAAACACATTTTTGTGTTGTTGTTTTTCAGTCCCTAAGTCATGTCCAACTCTGTGACCCTATGGACTATAGTATGCCATGTTTCCCTGGTCTTCACTATTGTCCCAAGTTTGCTCAAACTAATGCCCATTGAGTCAATGATGCCATTCAACCATCTCATTCTCTGTTGCCCTATCTCATCCTGTCCTCAATCTTTTCAGCATCAGGGTCTTTTCCCATTGAGTCAGCTCTTGGCATCAGGTGGCCAAAGTATTGGAGCTTTAGCTTCAGCATTTGTCCTTCCAATGAGTATTCAGGGTTAATTTCCTTTAGGATTGGCTGGTTGATCTCCTTGTTACCCAAGATGCTCTCAAGAGTCTTCTCCTGCATCACAGTTCAAAAGCATGAATTCTTTGGCACTCAGTCTTCTTTATGGTCTAACTATCACATCCATACACAACTACTGGAAAAAACATGACTTTGACTTATATGGCCCTTTGTTGGCAAACTGATGTGTCTGTTCTTTTTATGCTGTCTAGGTTTGTTATAGCTTTTGTTCCAAGGATCAAGGGTCTTTTAATTTCATTGCTGTAATCACTGTCTACAGTGATTTTGGAGCCCAAGAAAATAAAGTTTGTCACTGTTTCCACTTTTTCTCCATTTGTTATGAAGTGAAGGGACCAGATGCCATGATCTTCATTTTGTGAATGTGGAGTTTCAAGGCAGGTTTTTCACTCTCCTCTTTCTCAGTCATCAAGAGGCTCTTTAGTTCTTCTTCACTTTCTGCCATTAAAGTGGTATCATCTGCATATCTGAGGTTGTTGATATTTGTACCAGCAATCTTGATTGTGGCTTGTGAGTCATCTAACCCAACATTTTGTATGATGTACTCTACATATTAGTTAAATATGCAGGGTGACAATATACAGCTTTATCATACCCCTTTCCCAATTTTGAACCAGTCGGTTGTTACATGTTTGATTCTAACTGTTGCTTTCTGACCTGCATATAAGTTTCTCAGGAGACAGGTAAGGTGGTCTGGTATCTCCATTTCTTTAAGAATTTTACAGTTTGTTGTGATCCACACAGTCAAAACTTTAGTGTAGTCAATGAAGCAGAAGTAGATGTCTTTTTAGAATTATCTTGCTTTTTCTATGATCCAGTGGATGTTGGCAATTTGATCTCTGGTTCCTTTGCCTTTTCTAAATCCAGCTTCTATACCTGGATGTTCTCAGTTCATGTGCTACTGAAGTCTAGCTTGAAGGATTTTGAGCACTACCTTGCTAGCGTGTGAAATGAGCACAGTTGTATAGTTGTTTGAACATTCTTTTGCATGGCCATTCTTAGGGATTCCATATGTCTTTAGTATTTTTATGTAAATAATTAAGAGTTACATTGTTGGGTCATAAGAAAGCTCTGTGTTTAACTTTTTAGGTTTTAATCATTTTCCAAAGCAGATGCAACATTTTACTATTACACTGCAATTTATGAGAGCTTGCCTCTGGGGTTTCTCTGGCCAAGAAGGGACATTGAGAATCAGGCACTTTTTACCCAAGGCAAGAAGGCAACCTAGGACCACTGACATTTCCCTGAGAAATCACCACCTACACACTCAGGTAGAAAGAATTTTTTGCTCCCTACTTCACTGGTGGGAGGTGGGAGGTGGGAGGGAGGTTTAAGAGGGAGGGGACATTTGTATGTCTATGGGTGATTTCTGTTAGGTATGGCAGAAACCAACAGAACATTGTAAAGCAATTATCACCCAGTTAAAAGTAAGTAAATAAAATTTTAAAAAGAAAATAAAGGACATGGTGATAGACTACTATATATTTTTCAGTAAAGCTTATTTAAGAGATTGGAGAAATACCTCTCCTTGCAGCCTTTTTCAGGAAAGAAAGAGGAAACTTAAGAGTGAGGTGGCTGCTATTTCCCAGCAAGAGAGTTAGGGTCATACATTTCTTCTCTTAAATAAGGTCTTAGTCATCCCTGAATTCTCAGTTCTTACTTTTATCAAATGTTAAGCAATTTATCTCTTATCTTTCCTATAAGCATTGAATAAGAAATTTCAGGTCCTTTTATGTGTTACCCAATTTTTACAGCTGAAAGAACAGGAAGAAAGATTGATGTCATTATATCTTATGTTAATTAGATATTCCTACTGTGAAAAGCCCTTGAATATTTTTATAGTAGTTTTATAGCTGTTGTTGTTACTGTATATTTGGTAAATTCATGAAACAATAAAGGATTTTAGAAATGAAACACTCGTTCAGTTGCCAAGGAATATCATTTGATATAGTTAATGTCACTAGAAGCTTCATGCCAGACCTTGGCCATTTGTAGAAGGCACAGCAGGCATCCAGTAAGAAGTTGAGTTAATCCACTTGGTTTCACACATCAGATAACACTCTGCTCTTATGACAATCATAACACTTGGGAAGAGTAAATATACTTGGCTATGGGAAACAGACACCTTCCATCTCAGAAGATTACCAACTTGAGGTTTTCTCTAAATAGATTAAAATATTTGCTTTGAAATACTTCCTTGGAAGGGAATGAATAGAATTTTCTGGCTGACCAGAAGAGACCATATATCTAGTAACAGTACATACAAACCATCAGAGCCTGGAATATACAGAGATCATTATGATGAACCTGGAATCCTCGGTTTTCTCTCTTGGCTCACTTTTTCTTTCATTTTCAAGAAGTACTGGGGGTGGATTTGAGTCTTGATAGCCATGAGGTAACACTAAAGTCTTTTAAAAATCTGTGTTCATATTCTGGATGAATTGTGTGGAAAATAATTTGTTTTTATTTGATTTCTCTTCTAAAATATGAAAATAAACTGTTTCATAATTTGTATCTCCAGGAGCTCCTGGTCATCAGTACTAAGAAGAGGGTACAGACCTCCAAAGATCTAGATTCAGAGTATCTCCAAAGAATAGGCACTAGTGGGTAGTGAGAAAGAAGCCATTGCAGGAGAACTTAGCACAAAAAGATGTTGCAGAACAAATCCTTGGCAGATGTCTGTCACCAGGAGAAGGCTGCCATGTGCAGGCATGTATAGTCAATATCTGAGATGCCTGAGACAGCAATATTAACTAATAGTGATGTTCTGCAGATAAATTTGTTGGGTAAGTGTTCATTAGGATTGGAATTTAGTCAGACTGTCAGAGTTAAAATAAAGACTGATAGGATATAGTAGAGATCTTTAGGAATGGAGAGATGAAAGTCAAGTCAGTGGAATAATAGAGGTGAATCAAGTGCCATGAGAAAATGATACTCTGAGAGGGAAGAGTCATAAGTGAAATAAGTAGGCAAGGTCGAGGAAAAAGAGCGAGTTCCAGCTGGGAAACAGGTTCCATTGAGTTAGTGTGTGCCAGAGAGAGAGGAGAAAAAGCAATAAGTTTAGGGGTGGGGGTGTATAAAAACAGACCATAATAAGTGGAGAATTTAGTGGTAAATGATTTGTGGTGGTACAAGGTGCCCAGCTGTGTTGGTGATAAAGTGGAAATTGAGGAAATTTTGTCCAAGAGTGTAGTTCATAAATAAAGGTAAGACGTAATGTTGACTTGGAGAAGTTGTAAAACCAAAACGGGCAGAGAAGGAGCAGCATCTTCCACAGGCTCTCCAAAAAAAAAGAGCAGATGTTTATCTTCCATGGTCAAGCTCTCAGATCCTTAAAGGCAAAAATCTTGGTGTAACTGCTGTGGAAAGTTGCCATTAACAAAAAGCTTGCCCAGGTGGCTAAGAAGACAAAAGGTACAAGCTGTAGCCAGAAACAGAATAGTGATATAACAGTTAAGCAGGTCTAGTGGGGTCATAGTCCCCACATTCCTGACTTCACAATTCTCCATTTAGACATTATCAAAGGTTTTATCGCACATCCTATTCCTTCTCAATTCTCACTCCATTGTCAATACTAAGCTACACTGGGACCTCAGAATTTCATGAGCTACATTAAGGAGAGGAATACAGGAAAGATAAGAAGAGGTTAATCAACTATTGTTGAGATAACTCAGATCCTGTGTCACCTCAGTTATACTCAGATAAATTCTCTAAGGTGTGAAAGTATGAGGATTACATGAAGTAAAAGGAGAAGCAAAGTGATAACTATAGACAGAATACTGAGAAGGATGGCTGATTGGAAATAGCATTTTACAATAACAAATAACTCTGAGAGCTCCAGGGATTAGGATACAAAGTCAAATGATCTATGGCAACAATTGCAGTGTTCATTTATGTTCAATGATATATCTTATTTTAAGTGATTTAAATCACATTATCCTAGTTAATAATTAAAAACAACCTATGAATTTTGCAAGCCAGGTGGTCTCTCAAAGGAGGACTCTGAAACCTAGGAGAGTTAACAACTTGTACATATCTGTACTCACAAGTACTGCCTTTAAAGCCAACAAATGTTTCCTTCCAATACATCTCACATCATCAACCTGTGGGCGACATTGGTCATTGTTTAATTCTGGGCAGAACAGGAAATCTGAGAATTTCCCAGCTCTGACTTCTTTTGCCATGGGCCTCTGCTCTGAGGCTCCTGTTTTGAGAAGGATTGGCCTCAGGAAGTGATGTTCTCATAGATTTTGGATGTGGGATATCATCAAAAGGAAAGTTTAAGATTAACTTGGAATGGTCAGGGTTAAATAAGAAGAATCTTACCTTTCAATGTTCACTTCTTTCTCCCTCCCTGCTTCTGTGTTGATACTGAAAGATAAGAATGAAAAATGAGCATGCAATCCAATTCTTTATATTCTGTCTAGGCGAACTCTAACATTTGTTATTCATGAATAATATAGTTTGCTACAACGAATTGATTAAGATCTATTTTTATCTGGTCATTCATTTTTATAGTGGATAGGAATATTTTCTTTTTCTCATTGAAAAACACAAAGAAATAAATAATTTCTGTTTGAAATCCTCAATTGATATTTTAGTCTGAAAAAGGGCACAAAAATCTCACATTTACAGATATGCATATGCCTTGTCAGAAAACATGCTGTTCATTCATACCAGGGGTAAAATTTTAGCATATATTCAGAGTTTTTTTAGAGATTTAACACCGTCCTTTAGTAGGAATGGCTTTGTCCTAAGACACCTAAAATGTGAAGGAGATGATGAACATAGATAGTATGTGGGGCTTTCTTCTCCTGTGTGTGCTTTGAAATTCTCAATATGTCATCTATGGCCACTGAATTTTTGTTTGAAAATTTATCTTAGATCTTTCTACCAAACCTAGATGGATGGAATGTGAGCTGTGAATAGAAGTCTTTGCCCCAGCTCTAGTTCTTGACTATGCTACTTATTTCCTTAGAGCAGGGGTTGGAAAACTATGACAGATGTGCCAATCATAGCTTTAAGTCTGTTTTTATACAATCAAGGTAGTAAAAACAGATTTTAAGATGGATATCAGCAAGCAATTCAGTCCTTTAACTTTGACCCAATGTGCCTTATACCTTTGAGATTATTAGACATTGATACCTCCAGCTATCACCAACCTTACCTAGTATCCACAAGTGTCCTTTTCTAATGTTGAAACAGTTTTGGAAAGCGCTCCGCAGCTCAAAAATCTAGGATACTACAATTACAACTGAGGCCTACCATTTCAAAAAGGATCTTACAAACACAAAAAAGAAAGGGGGGGGGAGATGAAAAATGAAAAATTTTATTTTCTTGTGTACATGTTGCGCAACATGAAAAAAATATTCAAGACTCACACTTAAAACATGATTTTAAACCCTTGCTCTGTTACATACCAGCTGTATAAGTAATTTAGCATAAGTAACTTTTTGCTTTATTGACTATGCCAAAGCCTTTGACTGTGTGGATCACAATAAACTGTGGAATATTCTGAAAGAGATTGGAATACCAGACCACCTGACCTGCCTCTTGAGAAACCTGTATGCAGGTCAGGAAGCAACAGTTAGAACTGGACATGGAACAACAGACTGGTTCCAAATAGGAAAAGAAGTACGTTAAGGCTGTATATTGTCACCCTGCTTGTTTAACTTATATGCAGAGTACATCATGAGAAACGCTGGGCTGGAAGAACCACAAGCTGGAATCAAGATTGCTGGGAGAAATATCAATAACCTCAGATATGCACATGACACCACCCTTACGGCAGAAAGTGAAGAGAAACTAAAAAGCCTCTTGATGAAAGTGAAAGAGGAGAGTGAAAAAGTTGGCTTAAAGCTCAACATTCAGAAAACGAAGATCATGCCATCTGGTCCCATCACTTCATGGGAAATAGATGGGGAAACAGTGGAAACAGTGTCAGACTTTATTTTTTTGGTCTCCAAAATCAATGCAGATGGTGACTGCAGCCATGAAATTAAAAGACGCTTACTCCTTGGAAGAAAAGTTATGACCAACCTAGATAGCATATTCAAAAGCAGAGACATTACTTTGCCGACAAAAGTCCATCTAGTCAAGGCTATGGCTTTTCCAGTGGTCATGTATGGATGTGAGAGTTGGACTGTGAAGAAAGCTGAGTGCTGAAGAATTGATGCTTTTGAACTGTGGTGTTGGAGAAGACTCTTGAGAGTCCCTTGGACTGCAAGGAGATCCAACCAGTCCATTCTGTAGGAGATCAGCCCTGGGATTTCTTTGGAAGGAATGATACTAAAGCTGAAACTCCAATATTTTGGCCACCTCATGAGAAGAGTTGACTCATTGGAAAAGACTGTGATGCTGGGAAGGATTGGGAGCAGGAGGAGGAGGGGACGACAGAGGATGAGATGGCTGGATGGCATCACTGACTCGATGGACATGAATCTGAGTGAATTCCGGGAGTTGGTGACAGACAGGGAGGCCTGGCGTGCTGTAATTCATGGGGTCGCAAAGAGTCAGACATGGCTGAGCAACTGAAATGAACTGAACTTTCTCTCTGTGTTCTTCAGTTTTTATTTTGTTGTTGTTTGTTTGTTTTACAATACTGGGACAAAACCCCGTAGATTATAACATGAATTGGGTGTGTTAATGATAGCAGGAAGAATCAAAGTCTAAGAAATTCAAAGAGAGATAAAACTCGATGGGACAGTCAATGGCCCAAATTAATTTTACATAACCAAGTTTTGGACTTGCCTGGTGGCTCAGTGGTAAAGAATCTGCCTGCCAATGCAGGAGACACAGGTTTGATTACTGGTTTGGAAAGATCCCCTGGAGAAGGAAATGGCAACCTGACCCAGTATTCTTGCCTGGGAAATCCCATGGACAGAGGAGCCTGGTGGGCTATAGCCCATGGTGTGGGGGGGAGAAGTGGGTTGCAAAAGAGTTGGAAACAACTTAGCGACTAAACAACACAACAAATTAATCTTTGATGCATAATATGTACTTGATAAATTGTGGTTACCCTTAAGACTACCAATACAATCAAGGAGGAGCTTTCTGAACTTGCAATTTATTTATTTATTTGGAAAGAGCTAAATGGTAAACTAGTTCTCAGTAACCCTCACCACTTTGTAATGTTATCTAGAATATCCATAACATGGTGTGGGGGGGAGAAGTGGGTTGCAAAAGAGTTGGAAACAACTTAGCGACTAAACAACACAACAAATTAATCTTTGATGCATAATATGTACTTGATAAATTGTGGTTACCCTTAAGACTACCAATACAATCAAGGAGGAGCTTTCTGAACTTGCAATTTATTTATTTATTTGGAAAGAGCTAAATGGTAAACTAGTTCTCAGTAACCCTCACCACTTTGTAATGTTATCTAGAATATCCATATTTTTCTGGGTGCAGCTGGCATAGGTCCTGGTCTAATAATCCATGCTTAATGGATTACCCTTACCAAGGTGAAATGCTTCATTATTTTTCTTTTCTTTTTTTCTTTCTGTGGAATGATATCATGGTGCCAATGACAGATGCTCAGGATGATCCTTAGGTTCCATGATTTTCCAGGAGAACTCAGAAACTCGGAGAAGAGCTATTTTTCTCATAATTATGAGATACAGGTTAAAATCAGCACAAATATAAAATGATTTTATAGAGTGGAATCCAGGAGAAATCAGGTATGAGCTTCCACTTTTTTTCTAGTGGACAGTGCTTCCTTTTCTGATCAATACAGCACTGAGTCAGTGCTTCCAACCAGGGAAGCTCACTTAAGCCTTTGTGTCAAAAATAATTATTGGAGGTCATTCATGCAGTCTTAGAGTGCTCATGTAACTGAATTTAGCTACTTAGTCTCCAATCTTCTACCTCACAGAGGTCAAACTGATATTGTTTGAAACAGGGCCTCCAGTGAACAGAAACAGATGCTCACTCTAAAAAACATTATTCAGCATAAACTATCTGATGTGGCCTAAGCTCTTAGGTATACAAAGACACTTTCTGACCAGAACCTTTTCCAAGGGTTCAGAGTTAATCTCACAGGAGCTATTCAAAGACTAGTCCTCTGTTTGAATCATGCAGGGTTTGAGCATCCCAAGAGTGATGAGTTAATTCTTAGTACAAAGGCCATCTCAGTTTCTTACCTAGAAAATTAACCTTGAGATGACACTCTCTCACCTCTCATTTACATCCAAAGTTATCTTGCCATTGTTACATTTTTGTGCCCACTCTATAGCAGAAATAATAACTGACCCTCATGAAACTGAATCGATCAGGCTCAGCTCCAAGCTAGATTCCACTCAATTTCAGCCTATTCATGCCAATCTTCCAGAGATTCCCTTTGCTTCAGAGTTTTCTTATTTTATGAGCCTTGACCCTAGTGTTTAGTCAGATTTCACTTAACAATTTTATGTTTACTTCAAAGATTTTTAACACTAGGATAAACCTGTCTCATACTTTCTTTATTATCTGTTATATTGATGTAGGTACATATTCTTCATTTACTCTTTGAAAATCAATTGAGTTATCATTTTCTGCTAGTATATTGCTGGAAGCCTTTTTCACAGCACAAATACATATGCAGATGCAAATATATCACTACTTTGTGCTCCATGCACCATGTGAAGCACTATAGAGAAATCAATGGCTCAATGGAGAGTTTGAAGGGTTTTTAGAATACCTTCGGAAAAGGTATTCTAAAACCCTACCTTCAGAAGGGTTTTTAGTATACCTTTTGTAAACTAAATACTTTTTGTTTATAATACCATATTTTCCAAGTACTGCTCTTAATAAATCTTGTACAGACAGAATTTCAAGAATTCAATATAACAAAACCATTTCGAGAACCAACAACAACAAAAAAAGTTTCAAATCACAAAAACTGAAATACTATATGACAATCAACATTTCTATTCTCATCTTCTCTTACCAAAAGAAGAGCAAATTAGATACTTTTATTTCCAAGGAGGAAATAGGTCTTTCAGGTTCCTCAGAGAAAAAGAAAAAATACTTTAGTGTATACAAAATAGTATAGCCTAGACAAGATGAAAAAAATTAACCATCACAGAGTAGAAATGTATGAAAATACTGAAGACAATATCATCCAGAGGCAGTCAGTTAAAAGCACTGCTTGCAGTTCACTGGATAGTCTGTCCCTAGCTAACCCAGGAGTTTTCCTTTAAGTTCATTAAGGTATATTTACTTTAATAGAAACTTTATGCAGGTCAGGAAGCAACAGTTAGAACTGGACATGGAACAACAGACTGGTTACAAACAGGAAAAGGAGTACATCAAGGCTGTATATTGTCACCCTGCTTATTTAACTTCTATGCAGAGTACATAATGAGAAACGCTGGGCTGGAAGAACCACAAGCTGGAATCAAGATTGCTGGGAGAAATATCAATAACCTCAGATATGCAGATGACACCACCCTTATGGCAGAAAGTGAAGAGGAACTAAAAAGCCTCTTGATAAAAGTGAAAGAGGAGAGCGAAAAATTTGGCTTAATGCTCAACATTCAGAAAACGAAGATCATGGCATACGGTCCCATCACTTCATGGGAAATAGATGGGGAAACAGTGGAAATAGTGTCAGACGTTATTTTTTTAGGCTCCAAAATCAGTGCAGAAGATGACTGCAGCCATGAAATTAAAAGACGCTTACTCCTTGGAAGAAAAGTTATGACCTTCCTAGATAGTATATTCAAAAGCAGAGACATTACTTTGCCAACTAACGTCCGTCTAGTCAAGGCTATGCTTTTTCCAGGGGTCATGTATGGATGTCAGAGTTGGACTTGAAGAAGGCTGAGCACTGAAGAATTGATGCTTTTGAACTGTGGTGTTGGAGAAGACTCTTGAGAGTCCCTTGGACTGCAAGGAGATCCAACCAGTCCATTCTGAAGATCAGCCCTGGGATTTCTTTGGAAGGAATGATGTTAAAGCTGAAGCTCCAGTACTTTGGCCACCTCATGCGATGAGTTGACTCATTGGAAAAGATTTTGATGCTGGGAGGGATTGGGGGCAGGAGGAGAACAGGACGACAGAGGATGAGATGGCTGGATGGCATCACGGACTCGATGGACGTGAGTCTGAGTGAACTCCCGGTGATGGTGATGGACTGGGAGGCTGGGTGTGCTGCGATTCATGGGGTCGCCAAGAGTCGGACACGACTGAGCGACTGAACTGAACTGAACTTTGAGTACTATTTATGAAGTCTAAGACTCTAAGCATTATTTTATAAACCAAATATGAAAAACCCAGAAGTAAAATAATTACACATTCAAAATGGAAAGAGAATCATTGACTAAGGACCAAATATGAATGTCACAGGCTTATAAATTTGCATCAAGAAGCTTAAAGGCAGAAGTTTGTGAAGAAAGCTGATGATAGCAACAACAAATGCTTTTAGAGTTTTATAACAGATAAATGACTGCAAATTGCCAGCTCCAATTTTGAAATGTATTGTCAAAGAGAATAACCAAGGATATTTAAAATAATAGAACTAACATCTTTTTGAGATAATCAAAGTTGAGAATTCTTGAAATGACCTTATAACATAATTCACTTTTTCTAGGTGATTTATATCCAGATCCAGGTGGAACAATGTACAGGGAAATTTATCAAAATGATATTACAACTTTTCAAGAAATAGTTGAGAGTATGGGTGACACTTAAAGAAGAAAAAAACCAATAATATCTAAATAATTTTTAGAAAAGAAATAAAAATACATCTCATATATCAAGCTCTCTTTAATATATTGCAGGGTACATTTGAAATTTTAAATTCTCTAGTGGCATATTAAAAAACTAAAAAGAAAAAGATGAAATTAATAT